>ML778807.1:205032-217053 GCA_009831015.1 Picea engelmannii | reverse complement strand
AAGTTTCTGAAAACCCGTCTCAAACTGTTGTGACCTTTTGTATATTGAGCCATTGAATTGCTACCTTGTTTTCTGTCTATATTTGGGCCTGATTTTAGCAAGTCACTATCTTCCTGAGTCTTTGTATAGGAGTTAAAGTTTTTTGCTTTAAACCTTGGGGATTTTGGAACAGATCTTAATAAGAAAGCCGGTCCTCACAACTACTTGATCTTCTGCTAAGCTAAGGAACGTTTATAGTGATCCTGACTTTTCTAGGTTTTACAACAGCATCGAAAAAATCAAAGCTTGCTTGAACAAAATGTCCCTTAAAAGTTTTTCTCTTTCTCCCTTGTCTCCCTATGAACTAAAGGTCTTGTGAGGGTCAAAGGAAGATTGATACTGAGTAATCAAAATAAGTTGACAGACTTCTGATAAAAAAAAAAATAAATAAATAAATAAATAAATTTTACAGATCTCAGCCCTGATATAAACTGATTGCTCCCATATTCGTGTTTTAAAGGTAAATATTAAGACACGTGGTGAAATGAAATTCAGAAATTATTGCCCCCACCTAGTCTATTAAGATGATTAAAGGAAATTCAGAAATGATTGCCCTCGTCTTAGCATTTAAACGCATAAATTTTTCCGAAGTGGTGAAAAGAAATTCAGTAGAAAAGGGTCAGACAACTTCACCGGGGTACTGAACAGGCTCGCTGGCAGTGAAGCAATGTCTGGGAGATCTGTAAGGCTGTTATACATAAACATCAATCTACTCCGATAATCAACACTTTTTGAAAACCTGAACATTTCCCCAAATTCAGACGGGACTTCCCTATTTTAGATTATATAATATCATTCTTTTGATGCAAGCTGAGAATCATAAGACCTATTGAATATCCTAGTACCGTTACGACTGTCTTAAAGCGTTCCCCAAACTTAGTAGCGAGAAAGGGAAAATTGCGAAAGTGACTTCAGTTGTTTTTAGAAAGAGTATCTGAGTTCGAATTTTTTTTTTTTTTTCTGGGGTTCAAAGCGAAATTTCCCTCCCCTTCTATATTTTTCCTTGAATTTTTGTTGATATGAGCCTATGACTCCATTTACCCAATTTTGGCACCTGGTCTATTGTTCTTCCCGCCTCGCAGGGAAGCGGGATCCCTAGTTGGAGCCTATGTTGGAGACGCCCTTGTTTTTCACCTCGCTCAAACTTTCAATTTTTGATACTTGAAATCTAAAACAACTTTTCTTTTCCTTCCGAAATCATAAAACTCTGAAATCTTGTCACGTGAATGGAAATGCTTTTTCATTTTCAAAAGAAAAGATTCATTTTTCGCTAATATGTTTGCCTTTTTGTTTTATTTTCGGATATCGCAAGTCGGACGCTTTGATTTTTGATTTCTCAAGTCCCGAAGTCGCGAATCTGCGAACTCTTTTTTCAAATTTTCCACCTAAGGCATTGATTGTGGTTAAACCTTTAACACTTGATTAGGCATTGTCGGTATTTCGTGCCTCGGCATTCATCAAGGACAAGTTTTTTACAGCCCCGATAGCCGAGAACGCGATAACTTTTGTGAAAACCTTGGTTGATAACTAAAAGTAAAAAACTAACCACGGTTAAACTTGGTTCTTGGCACATCACCGCTCGGCATTTTCTTTCATAAAGTTAAAGTATCCAAAACTCCGATTCACGAAGTTGAGACATAAATATATCAAGATTAATTAATTGCCTAATCTAAGATTTCCTTCTCTTAATTCGATCCTAATTATCGCCGCATCACGATATCGCGACTCGGCATATCATTCTCCTAAAAATTTGTCTTCGAATTCCTGAGTCACGATATGGCGATTAAGTTAATCATATCATTAAGGATCCACCAATCACGATTACCATTGATTACATTAAAATCGGCCCTCGCAGTATCACGAGTTAAAGGGTCAAAACGCGAAAACAAAGTTCGCGATGCAACGAAAGGCGAAGAAGTGTTTTAAGTCAATAAGATTTGTAATACTATAAAATTAAACGGAATACGTCCCATGCTTCAAGGTTGGCACACTTCACGAGGTATTTATTTATTTTACTCTCCATAACCCGAGTACCTGTCAAGCCGCCCAATATTCATGACATTAATGAGAAATTAGGGTAAATCCACGAAGAAAATAAGATCGAATTTTTTCAATAAATTTGGTTTTATTCGCGATTTGACAGACTTATGTCAAAAGTACATGATTTTCAAATATATACGAGATTTCGTTTTATTTAAAAAAAAAAAACACTTCTTATTAACGCATAGAGCTCACCTTTCCCCGAGGATACTCATTTCCGCATGTATACATAGGTTTACTGCAGAAGAGAAAAACAACAAGCTTCAGCTATGGCACCAAGGAGAGCGGCGAAAGAAAACGTCGAGGTTGCGGCACAGGGTCCGGACAACGTCTCAGATACTTCGCCCCGGACGAGCGGCTCGGTATCCACCTGGTCATCTATTTCAAATGTCCTGCAATCTGAGTTGGTAAACTGTTCGGACTCTTATGACTATAACTATGATATTGTGAAGGATGATCTGAACACTAAGTACAAGACGATTGTTCAGTCGGGAATGCACCTGGTTGCAACCAGACCTCGGTTGCTCCCATACTACGACATGATCTGATGGGGATTGGATCACGTTGACCTGCCTTCCAGAACTATCTTAAATGACCGACAAGCCATGATTGGGAATTTTAGGCCCAAACATATCCAATCTATGTATAAGCTCCCACCAACCTATGAACACACATATGGTAAAGAATTTCTGGCGGAATTCAAAAAGAAGGAGTGCGAAGAATTTGACAAAACCATGCCACGCTTGATAAAGGATTGGGTGTCTCGTTCCTCGACATTCAGAGTGAACGACAAGGGTGTGTATTCGATTTCTTCGTTGGAGCCAAACTATAGGTATGTGGCAATGATGACTTGTCGTCTTTTCGGCTGGGAGGATACCGCGCATTTTTACGTCCAGTGGGTACCTCTCATCTATCGGGTAGCAGAAGGTTCCTCCTTCAATTGGGCAAAAATGCTCTCCGATAGTTTGTCCAACAGGATCACTAAGTACCGGGAGCAAAAAGCAGCCGGAAAACCATCCGGATTCTTCATGTCCGCATATGTCATGGACGCAATATGCTCCATGACGCCTTTTCCTTTAATGAATTGGGCTTGGACCCCAACCCACGAGAAGACTGTACATGAGTACCATGATAATTTGTGGGAAAATAATGCAAATACGTTTATTTATGAGATTTTCAATTGGGTGATGGTGCCCCTACACGTCGCCATTTTTGGTCTTAAACCACCCCACATCTCTGATAGCATTGCTGCAAATTTGAGCCGTATCGTAGACTGGTATGTAGAGGAAGAATTCTCCTATTTGAGAGTTTTCGGAGCCGTTGTTCCTCCTCTGGCGCTCCCACAATACATCCCCGACAAGCTAGCCTGTCACGAGATTGCTCGGCAAACAGTAATCGACGGAGTGAGCAAAGAGCTCAAAGCGTCGACCAAGAAGGTATGGCCATTTTTCCCTATTTGGCTGAATTCCTATTCATTATTAGATTTTGGACATGCTAAAGCTGAGGCTGTAGCCATTGAAGACTTGAGCCTAGTCTCTATCGAGTACAAGAAGCATGATCCTCAGGGGATCGTAAGCACTCATTTGGGAAATTATGGATTAAAGAGGTTCGAACATGAATTTTCACCCTCGGATGATGTTTTCTGAGTGGCGAGGTCCTATTTGGAAGTGCAATTTCGAATCAGATCTCTGGCACCCGAAGACAGGGCCTTAGTTTTAAAATTTCAGGAGCATAGGAAACGATGTCTCCCCATGGTGCTGGGAGGTTTGGGACTTTCCAATAATAAAGAGAAAGAGGCCGAAAGTTCTGAGGGGCAAACCTATAACCCCAAAAAACGTCAGGCAGGGGAGCAGGAGAAGAATCCTGAGCAGGAGAAGAATCCCGAAACAGGGAAAAATCCCGAAAAACAAAAGAGTCCTGAGCAGGAGAAAAATCCAGGAAAGGAGAATTGTCTTGAGCGGGAAGAGAATCCTGAAACAGGAAAAGAGATTACTGATCCTCCCAAGGAGCATAGTCCTGAGGTGGAAATAAAAGACACAGACCCACCGAAAACTCAGAATCCGGAGGCAGGGACTAAGACCTCTGATCCCTCAAAAGAGAAAGATCCACTCAGCACACCAGGGAAAATGACGAAGCAAATCGGGGCACCCATCACCTCTGTCACCCCTTTGCAGTCAACGCAAGGAAACATACAAGAAGGATGGATTTTTGGTGAAGAACTGAGGCCTATAAGGGCAGAGGAACTCCCTCCTAATGAATTCTTTTTTGAAAAAAAGAGGAAAGTTGTAGTAAAGAGAGAATTTTACCACGAGGGAGAGTCCATTGGTAAAAAATTCAAAGTGATGACCGATGGGATGAATAAAAAGAAGGATGAATTTGCCACGAAAATCACAGGAACACTAGGACCGTATGCGACGACAAATCAATTCTCGGTCGAAATGCTAAAGAAGCAGCTCAAAGCAAAAAATCACTTGATCAAGACTCTTGAGGCCAGGGTGGCTTCAGTAGCAGAAAGCGCTAAAAGTCAAGCAAGCGGAGAAATCGAGTTGGCCCGATTGGCCGACAAGAAATAAATCGAAGTCCTCAAGACCAAACTGGAACAAGAAAATTCTACGATCTGAGATGGTCGGGTGCAATCAGGCCAGCAAAGGGATACGATTACACAGCTGTAGACTCAGTTGAAGGTCGCAGAAATGACCGCAACCAGTGCCCTCGACGGCGTTGTCGCTCCACCAGGACCTTCACTATCCACGGCCCGAAGAGTCAATTGCTCTTCCACTCCCTTGGGAGTTCTACCCACAGTAACTCTCCCTCGACGATCTTCCCTTCAGATATCGGGAGATCGGATCTCGCGATATCGCGAGTCTTGCAACACTATCCCGTGCAATCAAACGCCGAGGCTCCGAATCCCGATGGTCAACGGTCAACCTCGGGGTATCGCTACTCGCAATGCCGAGTCCTTATACTTAAAATCCCCGAGCGCCGAAGTGCCGAGACCACGTGTTATACTCCACCCAGCCTCCGTGGGCCCGTCGCGACTCAGGACTTCGCTATCTCTCAGCGCTCCCTTCAACTTTGAAAAACGCGAAGTGTCGAACCCCGACTCCTCAGGATCTTATGCCACCTGTCTGCACTCGGATTGACGGTTCCCGCTAACTCGGGAAATCACGTGTCGAGACTTCGACGTGCATGAAACCTTTGCACTCGTTGACTCTGATTCACCGATAATCGACGGCAATTGATTCTTCCTGCGTCTGAGGTTTAACCGCCTCACTCCTTCTCCCAGATCCAACGATCCACGAGACTTCGCGAGTCTGCATGACGATTTCAAGTCGCCGATTCTCTTCCTCTATGAAGAGATCTATGCTCCACCACCTTTGTCCCTATGCGACCTCTGCTGGGTCGATTTCTTCAACGAACGAAAAGGAACTATCCCTCCTGAGTTTTTTTCTAACTTGGGCTCCTTCAAGGATTTCTCGAACACGCTTCCTGTGCTCGATCTTCAATCACTTCTGCAAGTGTTGAAATCTTCTAAGTCCTGAGCGCCCACGCTCGCAACGGCTTAAATCTTCCCCTTCTCAGACTTGCTACTGAGACTCAGATTCGACCTGCACTCACCTGCACAGCTCGAATAACTCAACCCGACTCTGAATGAATTTAGAACAAAGGTTCGACTACTTAGCCGCCTCGACGCACTCTCTACGGAGGTATTCAACTACACTCGATGCAGGAATCTCCTGGCCTAAGCAGAGAAACAATTGAAACTCATTCTCTCAGGTTTCTAACCTGATATGCAATCACATAAGCAGCATATAACAGATAAGCATAGAAAGAAGAAAACATGCACAAGAACAGTACTAACAACACACAGAGATCAAACACGTCCATGGGATTGAATCAAAACTCTTCCTATTAATTCAATAACTGTACATGGAGGTTTCTTCACAGACTCTCTGCTCTGCTCCCTCTTCTTCTTGCTCCTGTATGAATGAGAATGTATTGAATCTTATGTTACAATGATACAAGGGAGGGTGTCTATACTCCGTTTTCCCTCTCGAAAGCTAAAACTGTCTAATCTACAGTTAATTCCCTATCTACCTGCATTAAATCTAAGTAAATGCCTCAGCTACTTAAGGACGAGAGCTTATCCGCTCCAGGTCCGTTACATATACAAATGCGCTTCATCACATCAATATAATTAATGTTTGGCGCCGCCATATTACAATGCTCAAAATTTGAATGCTGGCGCTGTCCAGCTGTCTCCTCTTTCTACGCGCTGGCTCGCTTGATTGAGTGAGCGATGCTCTTGCATCATACTCCTCGGCTCAAAAATTTTCATGGGCTCCTGCTCATGAGCTCCTGCACACTATGCCCATGCTTCTGTATGACTGCCTCTGTTTCCCAGCTGGCATCCTCTACTAGGCGGTTTTTCCATTTCACCAGGTATTCAAAATACTGCTTCCTCCTGGTCTTCTTACCTGCTCGTTTGTCCAGTATGCACTCTATCTCAGGCTTCTGTGCAACTGGCAATTGTTTCTGCCACTCGACTACTGGTTCCTTAGTTCTAGCGTCTACTTCATCAGTCCTGTAGGGGTATAAATCCGAAATGTTGAAAATCAGAGATATTCCGATGCCTTCTGGCAACTCAAGCTCATATGCATTCTCGCCAAATTTCCTCAGAATTTTGCATGGCCCAATATTTTTCATCTTGAGCTTGTTGTATGTTCCCCTTGGGAACCTCTCTTTTCTCAGATGCGCTAGAACCATGTCCCCAACTTCGAACTGAAGCTGCCTCTTTCTCTGATCGGCTCTGCGCTTATATTCCTGGTTCGACCTCTGCAGTCTCTGCTTTACTTCTGCGTGAAGTTCATGCATCGCCTCAGCAAACTCTTCTGCTCTTGCGCTGCTTGTCTCAGCCTGTTCTGACTCTCTAAGCTCAGATACTCCTCTCGGTTGTGTTCCATACAAAATCTGGAATGGACTTCTGCCTGTACTTCGATTCACCGAATCGTTGTACGCAAATTCTGCCTGTGGCAAAATATGATCCCAACTGGTGTGATGCTCCGTCACTAGGCTTCTCAACAGATCTCCCAAGCTTCTGTTGACCACTTCCGTTTGCCCATCTGTCTGTGGATGGTAAGCTGAGATGAATGCCAGTTCAGTCCCCAGTTTCTTCCATAGTGTCCTCCAAAAGTGACCTATGAACTTCGTGTCCCTGTCCGAGACTATACTCCTCGGTAATCCATGCAATCGCACGATCTCTTTGAAAAATAAGTTGGCGATGTGGGTCGCATCACTGGTTTTATGACACAGAATGAAATGTGCCATCTTCGAAAACCTGTCCACCACAACAAAGATGGAATCAACTCCTCGCTGAGTTCTCGGTAATCCCAACACAAAATCCATACTGATGGCCTCCCATGGTCTCTCAGGTATGGGTAACGGCTGATAGAAACCGGTGTTCTGTTTCCGTCCCTTCGCATGTTGACATATCCTGCACCTGTCAACAAATCGTTTTACATCTGCACGCATGCCCGGCCAAAAATATGATTCCCTCAGCTTGGCGAACATTTTGTCATGCCTAAAATGACCTGCTAAGCCTCCACTGTGCTTCTCCTTTACCAAATTCTCTCTCATAGAGAAATCTGGAATGCACAATTGGTTACCCTTGAAAAGCAACCCATCTTGGATCAGGTAGTCAATCCACGGACTCCTGTCCCTGAGAACTGGGTTCTCGGCTGTCTCGTATGCCTCGCCAAAATCTGCGTCACCTGCATACATATCTTTCAGATTTTCAAAACCCAAAGTCTTGACTCTAAACTCCTGCAGCATCAAACATTTCATGCTCAAGGCATCATCCACCTTATTCGCAGCTCCTGAAATGTGCTTGATCACGAATGTGAAGTTCTACATGTACTCTACCCACTTCGCATGCTTCTGATTCAGCTTCTCCTGCTGACTCACGAATTGCAGTGCATGATTATCACTGTACAGCACAAATTCTTTGGGTATGAGATAATGCCTCCACTTCTTCAATGCCTGGATGATGGCATAGAATTATTTGTCGTACGTGGAGTACTTCAGCTTTGCATCATCCAACTTCTCACTGTAGTATGCAACAGGTCTGTCATCCTGACTCAAAACCCCTCCAACAGCATACCCACTGGCATCACACTTCACCTGGAAGGTCTTCTGAAAGTCAGGCAGCACTAACACTAGCTGCTCGGTTATCTTCCGCTTCAACAAATTGAAGCTCTTCTCAGCCTCGGCTGTCCACTGAAAACTTTTATGCCGCTTCCTGACCGTATCCATAATCGCAGCACTAATTCCACTGAAGTTCCGAATAAACTTCATGTAGAAGCTTGCCAATCCATGAAAGCTCCTTACCTCAAAAACATTCCTCGGCGATGGCCACTTCCTGATCACATCCACTTTCTCAGGATCCATCTTCAACTCATTTGTCGAGATTACAAAACCCAAATAAATGAGTTCTCTCTGCATGAACGAGCATTTCTTTAAATTTATCAGCAGCTTCTCCTGCTGTAGCCTTCTCATCACGATGGTTAAATGCCTCAAGTGTTCTTCCCTGGTTTTACTGAAAATCAGTATATCGTCCAGGTACACCACCACAAACTTGCCAATGAATTCCCGCAGGACTTCATTCATCAGCCTCATAAAAGTGCTGGGTGCATTTGTCAAGCCAAACGGCATGACCAGCCATTCGTACAAACCCTCGTTTGTCTTGAATGCTGTCTTCCATTCATCCCCCTCTCTCATCCGGATCTGATGATATCCGCTCTTGAGATCTATCTTGGAGAAATAATTTGCCCCACTTAGGCAATCCATCAAGTCGTCCATTCTTGGCAATGGGAACCTGTACCTGATGGTAATCTTATTGATCGCCCTGGAGTCTATACACATTCTCCAGCCTCCATCCTTCTTTGGGCTCAGTACTGTCGGAACAGCACATGGACTAAGACTCTCCCTCACTAGTCCCTTATCCTGCAGATCCTGAACCTACCTTTTGACTTCCTCATTCTCCTGAGGTGTCAACCTGTACGCTGCCTTATTTGGCAAACTTGCTCCGGGTATGAGGTCAATGTGATGACTCACACTCCGCATCGGTGGCAACGAACGAGGTAGTTCGTCCACGATGATGTCAACGAACTCTCCCAGTAGTTGTTGAATCTCCTCTGGCAAGTCGTCCACTCTTGTGCTTGTCAGGACAATTCTAGGCTTCCTGACAACAAAGAATTGTGGATCTTCATCCTTCTCCAGCTCTGTGAGAAGCTCTTTCCCACTCATGAGAAGTATCGTGCTGCTAACTTCTGGCTTCACTTCTTTATCCTTCATCGGCAGCAATGTGTGTGATTTTCCATCCTTCTCCAAAGTGTATGTGTTCATCCTTCCGTCATGAACAACATGTCTATCAAACTGCCATGGTCTCCCCAATAATACATGACATACATCCATGGGAATGACATCACACAGGATTTCGTCCCTATAATCACCCATCTTAAAATTTACCAAGCATTGTTTTGTAACACGTACCTGGTGTCCTTTTTGCAGCCACGTCACTTTGTAAGGACTCGGGTGCTTGCATGTCTTCAGCTCCAACTTCTCCACCATCTCGGTTGAAACGAGATTATCTGTGCTCCCACTGTCCACTATGACCTTGCATTTCTAGCCCTAGGTCTTGCAAGTCGTCCGGAACAGTCTGCATCTCTGAGCTGTGTCCTCCACCTCCTTCTCGGGTTTCAAAAGGACCTTATGCACCGTTAGCGACTTTCCACTTTCGCTACCTTCTTCCTCCACGTCACGCCTCTGCACCTCAGCGACGTGAGCTCTTCCTCCGTCCATCTTCCTCTCTGGATAGTCCACGGCTTTATGACTGTCTTTACCACACGTGAAACATGTGATTACTCCTCCTCGACCTCTTCCTCTACCTCGGTTATGAGGAAATGTGTTTGCGTCAGCATATGCCCCTTGCTGATCATCTTGCTGCCTCCTCGGCTCAGCAATTTGCTGTCTTTTCCGTGAGGTTCCACCTCTCTCAGCTCTACCCTGAGGCCTCTTCCCATCCTCTTTGGGCTTCTGTGTTTTCTCCTGAACAACAGTTTTACCTCGTGGCTGGCTTCTGCCTCGCCCTCACTGTCCCTTCTTGCGGCTCAGCTTCTCTTCGGCTTTTAGAGCCATCTGATACGCATCCTCGACTGTTCGGATGGTCAGCATGCTCAGCTCATCCTGAATGTCATACCTGAGACCATTCAGGTATCTGGCAACCTTTTCGTCATCACTCTCTCGATGACCAGCTCGGATGTTGAGCCTGTAGAATTCCTCGGTGTACTCTTTCACCGTCATCAACTTCTATCTCAGGTTCTGCATGCGCCTGAACAGAGTGATCTGGTAATCTCTTGGAATGAACTTCGCCTTCATCTTGGCGATCATCCGATCCCATCTCTTGATCTTTTGCTTGCCTTTTGAACGCCTGTCGGCTTGCAGTTCGTCCCACCATAAGGCCACATGTCCCTTTAGCTTGGTGAGAGCATGTCTCACCCTCTTGTCCTCTTCGATATCCTCATAATCGAAGTAGGTGTCGAGCGCTCGGATCCAGTCCAGCAACTCTTCAGCATTTAGACTCCATTCATAAGTCGGAATGTCCATTTTTGTCTTCGAGCCCATCTTCGAAATGGCTCTAATCAACCTCTCGGTTGCAGCATCCTCTGCTGAGACCTCCCCTTCATCATGTCCAGCTTCCTCCTCCATCTCGGGATCGCTGAACTCTCCTGCGTCGGCTCCACGCCTCTGGGTGGCCTCCATATCTTCGAGTCTCTCCCTGAGATCTCGTATTTGCCGCTCCATCTCTGGATTCCCTGCTGGATTCCCTGCTGGCCTACCCCTTCTCCGGGCCTCCCTGTCCTCATGATCAAGTGAGTGCCTCTCTCTTCTGGGCGACATTATATCTCTGCTTCCCTCTTCTATCTGAACAAAGAGAACTCCACTCCGTTTCTGGGCTCTGATACCACTCTGACCGCAACCAGTGCCCTCGACGGCACTGTCGCTCCACCAGGACCTTCACTATCCACGGCCTGAAGATTCAACTGCTCTTCCACTCCCTCGGGAGTTCTACCCACAGTAACTCTCCCTCGACGATCTTCCCTTCGGATATCGGGAGATCGGATCTCGCGATATCGCGAGTCTTGCAACACTATCCCGTGCAATCAAACGCTGAGGCTCCGAATCCCGATGGTCAACGGTCAACCTCGGGGTACCGCTACTCGCGATGCCGAGTCCTTATACTTCAAATCTCTGAGCGCCGAAGTGCCGAGACCACGTGTTATACTCCACCCAGCCTTCGTGGGCCCGTCGCGACTCGGGACTTCGCTATCTCTCCGCGCTCCCTTCAACTTTGAAAAACGCGAAGTGCCGAACCCCGACTCCTCGGGATCTTATGCCACCTGTCTGCACTCGGATCGACGGTTCCCGCTAACTCGGGAAATCACACGTCGAGACTTCGACGTGCATGAAACCTTTGTGTTGGTTGTGGAGCCTGATTATCTTTCTGATGCAGAGGTTCTTTGCTTTTAGCCGTGTCTATACCCCATGAAGTATTTACACCCCAGAAGTATGTACACTCTTCCACGCGGGGGAGTGCAGAGGGGGGGTACCCCCTCTGCGAGGTCCGGGGGGGAGATCCCCCCGGCTGGGGGGTCTGGGGGCAAGCGGGCCCCCAGCGGGGGTTCGGGGGCGAAGCCCCCAAAGCAAAAATTTCCTTGTAAAAGTATATGTAATTTCATTGTAAATCTGGACCATTCATTATAAGGTCACAGATCTAACGGTAGAGATTATGTTAGGGTTTTTTGCCCTAGAAGGCAACCCTCTTTTATGAGGGAAATGTATTGCGGCTATTGATTGATGGTGAATATTGTATTCTGAGCGAGG
>ML778807.1:169801-194431 GCA_009831015.1 Picea engelmannii | reverse complement strand
GGAAGGACCTGGCAATTTCTCTGGTGGACGTAGCCCACACTGGGTGAACCACGTAAATCTGTGTCTCTCTTGTATTGTGTGTCTTCTGTGTTTTGTTTCTTCATTTGTTTTATTTTATTGCTCCGCGGTCCTGTTTTCTAACACTTTGCACTCGTCGACTCTGATTCGCCGATAATCGACGGCAATTGATTCTTCCTTCGTCTGAGGTTTAACCGCCTCACTCCTTCTCCCAGATCCAACGATCCACGAGACTTCACGAGTCTGCACGACGATTTCAAGTCGCTGATTCTCTTCCTCTATGAAGAGATCTATGCTCCACCACCTTCGTCCCTGTGCGACCTCTGCTGGGTCGATTTCTTCAGTGAATGAAAAGGAACTATCCCTCCTGAGTTTTTTTCTAACTTGGGCTCCTTCAAGGATTTCTCGAACACGCTTCCTGTGCTCGATCTTCAATCAATTCTGCAAGTGTTGAAATCTTCTAAGTCCTGAGCGCCCACGCTCGCAATGGCTTAAATCTTCCCCTTCTCAGACTTGCTACTGAGACTCAGATTCGACCTGCACTCACCTGCACGGCTCGAATAACTCAACCCGACTCTGAATGAATTTAGAACAAAGGTTCGACTACTTAGTCGCCTCGATGCACTCTCTGCGGAGGTATTCAACTACACTCGATGCAGGAATCTCCTGGCCTAAGCAGAGAAACAATTGAAACTCATTCTCCCAGGTTTCTAACCTGATATGCAATCACATAAGCAGCATATAACAGATAAGCATAGAAAGAAGCAAACATGCACAAGAACAGTACTAACAACACACAGAGATCAAACACATCCATGGGATTGAATCAAAACTCTTCCTATTAATTCAATAACTGTACATGGAGGTTTCTTCACAGACTCTCTGCTCTACTCCCTCTTCTTCTTGCTCCTGTATGAATGAGAATGTATTGAATCTTATGTTACAATGATACAAGGGAGGGTGTCTATACTCCGTTTTCCCTCTCGAAAGCTAAAACTGTCTAATCTACAGTTAATTCCCTATCTACCTGCATTAAATCTAAGTAAATGCCTCAGCTACTTAAGGACGAGAGCTTATCCGCTCAAGGTCCGTTACATATACAAATGCGCTTCATCACATCAATATAATTAATGTTTGGCGCCGCCATATTACAATGTTCAAAATTTGAATGTTGGCGCTGTCCAGCTGTCTCCTCTTTCTACGCGCTGGCTCGCTTGATTGAGTGAGCGATGCTCCTGCATCAAGAAAGCAAGGCGGTTGACATCAAGATCGTTAAATCTCGAGCGACTGATATTTAGAGTAGGATCTCCTCTGCTCAACAGAGCCTGCTATACAAAGTAGGAGAGATTTGAGAAGACTGCTTGTTAATACAGCGAATCTCTGAGAATTTGATTAACAAAGAAAGGAACACAGAAGCTGCTCGGGTCGCTTTCCAAGAGGCAGTGATAGCGACCAACAACAGGTTTTCATGGCCTCTCGGTCTTACCATTTCCGAACAAACCAGGGGTAATATCTTGTTAAAAAATTGGGAACAGGATATTACTTTAAGCAAAGAGCAAGCTCAAAAAGTGGCAAATTCGTTAAAAGAGGCCGTCAATAACATAAATGGTGAGCAGTTGGGGATAGAAATTGGAACTAACACAGAGGCACTAAGGCAGATAAATATAGATCGGGTTTCTCTCGACATAAAGGGGGAGAATGAGAGAAGTTCAGCGGAAATCTCCAAGATGGACAGGGTAGACCCAGCTCAAATCTACAAACATTTGCTTCATCCTAGTGCACAACTTGGCGCCCTTGAACTCGTTGATATACAAATAAATGATAAGCTTCCACAGTTGGCCCAAGAGTTTTATCTTGCCGAAGCCCGTTGTCAGGCCGAGCCTTCACAGCTTGTGACCCAGTTTGTAGACAAGTGTATAATGTACACTGAATCCATGCGAGGACAGGCACCTAGCACTTCTTGAAGATAGAATGGGTGAAATGGAATTATCTCGCTCCCCCCAGCTGTCAATGCAAAACCTTCACAGCTTGTATTTCATTTTTTAGACAAGTGTATCATATGTATTAAATTTAAGCAAAAACAAGCACCTGGCACCTTTTTGTAAACAGATTCGGACAGATGGAGTAATTTCACTCTTTTGAACCGAGAGGCAAATTTTGTATAAATAGATTACAAAAAGAAGAGAACAGGGCTAGACTTTTTGGGAACTAACTGTAAGAGATTTTTTGCATTAAAGGAGTTAATACAAGCAATTTGAAGATTCCCGATTCTGTCACGACTGTGTTGCAAGTTTGTTTCGTCGTGTTCTTTGTTTCTTTTCATTTTGATCTACATAATTGACGTGTATCACTGTAATTTAGTACGGCCACTACTATGGTGAAAGGTTTGCATCTTTTTCTGTAATTGTCTCTTGTCTTTCCTCTGCACCAGCTATTAGCGGGTGTAAGACCAATTTACACTTACAGAATTTTATGTTTATTTACACTAGGTCAATTATGTTTATGTCAATTGCTTCTTCTGTGTATACATGAGTTTTCCGCTGACAGGAACTTTGCGTCATCTACAGCTTAATGTTTTCTCCCATCTCACGTAATTTTTATCGGAAACAACACAGTTACAGGAAAGGGCCTTCAATTTGCATTCTTATTTCATTTTTTCATGCAAAGGTTTCTCTTTATTTCGTCCGAGTTGAAACAGCAAAATAAAATCTCTTTCGTTAAATCATTTCCATATTGGTATTGTTCCTCAAATGACTGTCTCTACAGTAACTCAGCCTAATATTCCACCTGGATTATCTAACCAAATTCATATCGCTTTAAATCTCTTCGACACAATCCTTAAAACTGCGACCACCCGGGAGGAATTGGAACGATCATGGACAGCCATTGAACAAGATATTACTACCCAGGAACAGTTGGAATCTAGACAGCAAGAACGTAGAAACCTTCATTAGTTTCCTACACCGAAGGTGACTTTATCTTCATATACATCTTTTACACTCTTTCAAATGCTTTGAGACTGTACTCCAAGCCTTAGTACAGACTTAGGAACAAAAATCATAATCAAATGCCCAATAGTATAATAATCTGGATCACTTGCAAGAAAATGTCCTCTGTTGATTAAGGTTGGTTGTCATTGATGTCATCCCTTGAAGAAATCCCCGTAGCAGAAAGGTTTGGGTAATGGACCCAATATTTTTGTATGTAAATATGACTCATTATTGTTTTTTCATGGTTGATAAGAAGTAAATATGGATGAACTCCAAAGTGGTCCCCTTATGGTGAAAGACTTCACAGGAAGGGGCTTTGCGTAGTAAGAGAACCCATGCTTAATTGTGGAATAATTAGATGGAGGAAAATGAATTTGTTAGGGAAACTATCCCATATGGATAGTTCTTGTCATGCCATTTCCGGTGGTATGTGGAATGTCACATAACTCCTCATGGTTAGAGAGTTATGGCCATGAGAAGTTAGAGACCCCAGGTTTGGGTAATGGACCAAAGTTTGTTTGATGGGTAATGGTATGAGTTATGATATATTTTTAGATAATACTATTATATATGTATAGTACATGTCATGCCATTTCTGGTGTTATGTGTAACATCACATAACTCCTCACGGTTTGAGAGTTATGGCCTTACGAAGTTGGAGGACCCTCATATGTCAACTAGAAGCCCCAAAAGGTCAAAGTAGTCAAAGTGGTTTAAGAGATTTTAAAAGGTAAATAATAAAGTGAAGTTATGAGTGTATTATAATTCAAAGTGAATACAAAATAAATTATTTCAATAATAAATTTAATGGAGAAATTAGAAGTGGACCCAACCCTAAACTAAGGAAAGTGGGCCAAGTAACCTAGAAGATGTTTTTAAGGAAGCCACTTGGAGAGTATAAATAAGATGCAAGGCTCTCTCATTTGAATCACACTTGAGTATATTGAATATCTATATGTTTCTAAGGTAACCAAAGATATATAAACTGGAATTCTGAGTGAAGGTGAAGAAAACAAGGCCGAAATGCAAGGAAGGATAAATTATTTTGATGGTTCTTTCTAAGGTATGTTATTTATAGGCCATCTCACCATTTTCGCTATAACTTTTTTTCTATAATGACTCAGACCGTGAAATTTCTATGAAAGTGAGAAAACATATCCAAGTATATGTGTTAAAAAATTTAGCATGTGGGTCGTTGTAGTTTTGGAGTTACACTCCGTGGAAAATAGGATTTGTGGCTAGTCCTGAAACTAGTCAAAAACAAGTGTTTCGGGTAAAACCGTCATAATTTATTCATAATAGATCCAAATTCCATGAGACCAAATGTGTTGGTTAGGGTACATAATTTAGTATGTTTTGTAATAGTTTTAGATCATTTCAACAAATATTCCGTGTGGGGCATGCTCTACAAGGTATCTCTATAGAATAAGCCAAAATTCAGCAAGGTATGCCATTTTTCCTATAACTCCTTTTCTGAGAGGTTCTAAGTAGTGAAACTTGGAGGAATTGCATAAAACACACTGAAGAACATTGTGTATCATTTTCATATATTTATACATTACAAGTACAAAGTTATGATTACTTCAAGTTAGGGTTGTTGACTAATCCAAAACTAGGCATGTGAGACTAAAGGAAAGTTGATGAAAATGCTAGTCTCTTGTTATTAAAGTTAAGGAAGGTATGAAGGAATGTAATCATATACACTAGGTATATTACAGAGCTATAAATCAGATTTGGATGATGAAATTGATGAGGGATTTTGGTTGAGTTACATGTTGAGTACATGGTTGAGACAAGTAGTTGATGAGTTGGCACATACATGAGGTGTAGAGTTGATGATGTTGGTACATAATGATGAGTCATAGTTGATGAGTAGTTGACACATGATTGGTACATACTTGGTACATGGTTGGATGCACTTGTTTATGGTATAGGTTGATTACAGGTTTTTGGTTATAGGTTGGTGCATGGTTGATGCACTTGTTTATGGTATAGGTTGATTACAGGTTGAGGTACAGGTTGATGCATGGTTCAGATCTATTGGTATAGGTTTACAATGGTATATCTCACAGTGATAGTGTGACAGTGGTTCCATCATTCTACTTCTACTTCAGGGTAGCAGGACGGGACAAGGACAGGTGGTTGTAGCCACCTTTTGGTTGTAGATGGAGAACATAGGGGGTTGTAGCCTCCTTTTGGTCATAGCCAGAGAATTGGGGAGTTGGATCTTCCCTCAGGTTGTGGCCTGAGAAACTAGGGGGTTGGAGCCTCCTTCCAGTTACAGCTGGAAAACAAAGGAAGTTGGTGCTTCCAATGAATGTAATTCTTCAAGACATATAAGAAAAAATATTTCGTTGTTTTCTCCCAATTTGGGTTTGCACATAAAACACTGGTGTACTGTGTATATGTGTGATTGTTTATTTCTTACAGCTCATTATTGGATAATGTTTATTTCTTACAGCTCATTATTGGATAATAATTCTACATTGATATAACATTTGAAGAAAAAGGATTATAATTATGCTATTACTGATTCACCCCCCCTCTCAGTAATCCAACAATTGGTATCAGAGAAGGTTCCTTCATAAATCAGTTTAACAACTGAAAGGTAGATCATGGAGAGTACCAACTCGTAAAAAAATGGAATACAACAATTTGATGGACAAAAGTATGATTTTTGGAGCATAAGGTTGAAGACATATATACAGACACAGGGATTTCAAGTTTGCCAATCAATTGTAGATGGATACACAGCACCAACAGTTCCACCAACAAATGACAAAGAAGTGAAACTCGGTGAGAATAATTCCAAAGCTAGAAATGCACTTTTGAATGGTCTCGGTGATAGGGTATTCACTAAAGTTGCACATTGTAAATATGCTAAAGAGATTTGGGACAAGATTTGAAATATTTATGAAGGAAATTCAAAAGTCAAAGAAGCAAAGCTTCAAACTTACAGAGGTCAGTTCGAACAACTAAAATTGAAGGAAAATGAAGATATTGCAGCCTACTTCTTACGAGTCGATGAAACGGTGAATGCAATCATAGGATTGGGAGAAGAAATCGAAGAATCTGTAATTGTTCAAAAGGTACTAAGATCTCTTCCTATGAGATTCAACCCTAAGATATTAGCACTAGAAGAAAGATAGGATCTAAACTCAATACACATGGATGAACTACATGGAATCTTCATAGCATATGAGATGAGAACTAAACAAGAAAATCCAGATGTAAAAGAAGCAACCTTTAAAGCATCCAAAATATCAAAGAAAAATAAATAGCAACAAGAAGAATATAGCAGTAGCAACGACGTCTCGAAAGATGATGAAGAAGTGGCCAACTTCGTCAAAAGACTGAACAAGGGAACCAACGATAGGTATAGAGGTAAGCTTCCTTTAATTTGTTTTAATTGTGATGGTATTGGTCATTTTGCTAACAAATGTCCTCATAAGAAAAAGAGAAATGATGAAGGTTACTCAAAAGGTAGTCAAACATATAAAGGTAAAATAACTATAAAGAAAGTTTTCAAGAAAATCTTTTGCACCAAAGAAGACATATCATCATCAGATGAAGATGAAGTCGGTGACAATGAAATAGGGAGAGTTCTATTCATGGCAGTAGAAGACTCTGATAAAGAAGAATCCTAAGAAGAATATGAAGAAGCATATGAAGAATAAATTGAAGAGGCAGAAGTTGACTTCCGAGAATAATTAATGAATGCCATAGAAGTTATCAGAAGAGAAAAGAAGAAAAACAAGAAACTACAAAAAGAACTAGATAAGAAAAAAGACACTCAAGAACTAGAACAAATGATCACAAAATTGAAGGTTCGAATAGAAGAAGATAAAAGAATTGAAGAAGCACTCAAAGGACAACTAGAAGGAAAGGACAAGATCATTGGAAATCTGGAAGCAGAGATTGTCACACTAAGAAAGGATATTCAAAAGAAAAATATGCAGAATAACTCAAAAGTTCTGGATAACATTATCAACAGTCAAAAATCTCATCTTGACAAGTCCGGACTTGGATATAATCAGACAGAAAAGGGATCAAGCTCCAAAACAATAGAGCAATAAACAAATAAAAAAAGCTATGCAGAAACAATCAAAGGGGATAAAAAGATATACAAGGAAGATTACAGGGACACTCCTCCATAGAGAAGATTCATATTTCAGAATCAACAACAGATAGATAGGCCTCAAGAAGAAGAAGGATTCATAAGAGCACCTCCTTTCAAAAGATATTCAACTACCAGGTATCAAACTATATTTTTTGGTTTATGTTATGCATGTAATAATTTTGGACATAAAGCTGTAAATTGCAGAGCTAACAACATGAACAATAATTACTTTGAGAGCCATACACAAAGGGGTTATTCAAGAAGACCTAGTGAAACATAGAGAAGAAGTTACAACAGGTTTGAATATTTGAGCACTGAAGTGGAATGTTACAAATGTAACAATTTTGGACACATAGCCAAAAATTGCAGAATGATAGTCCCTCCTAAAGAACCTCAACAGAGTCACAAACAAGAACCTTAGAAAATGACATGGATAAGAAAGAAAGATCAATATAGCAATGAAGAATGCATAGTCACTCTACAAGCTAAACAGAAGAAATGTCATTGGTATGTTGACAGTGGATGTTCAAAACATGTGACAGGTGATAGAGACAAGTTTCTTACATTACGAAAGGAAAGAGATGGATCAGTCTCCTTTGGAAATGATGATTCAACCAAAATCATTGGAAAAGGCACAGTCTGAATTGGGAACAAGAATGAAAAGACAGAAAATGTTCTACTAGTAGAAGATATGAAACATAATATTTTAAGTGTGAGTCAAATGTGCGACCAAGGTCATAAAGTTACTTTCGATTCACAAAAGTGTGAGATAAGGAAAGAAGGTTCAGGGAAATTGGTCACTACAGCTGTAAGAACTTCAAGCAACATATATGTGTTAAGAGAAATTGGAAATGAAAAGTGTTGTCTAGGAAAGGAAGATGAAAGTTGGCTATGGCACAGAAGAATGGGTCACATGCATTTTGATAACCTTGTCAAAGTTAACAAAAGAGAAGCAGTCAGAGAAATGCCCTAGATCACGAAATCAACCAACACTTTATGCAAGCATTGCCAACAAGGAAAGAAAACAAAGACTAGGTTCAAATCAAAGGAATATTCAACAACAAAACCACTAGAAATTGTGCATATTGATCTAGTTGGACCAACTACAACAAAAGTATTGAAAGGTGAGAGATACTTTATGTTATAAGTTGATGATTATACAAGAATGACTACAATTTGTTTTCTTAAGAACAAGTCAGAAGATTTTGGAAACTTCAAGATCTACAAGGAAATGGTTGAAAATGAGATGGATTCAAGAATCAAATGCTTAAGATCAGATAATGGAGGAGAATTCACCTCAAGGGAATTTATGGACTATTGCATCGATCATGGAATAAAAAGGCAATTCTCCGTTGCTAGGACACCTCAAAGGAATGGAGTTGTTGAAAGAAAGAATAGGACAGTACAAGAAATGGATCGAACAATGATAATGGATTCAAAGTTGACAGATATTTTTTGGACATGGGTAGTGCATACAACATTTCACATTCAAAACAGAGTAATGCTCAGAAATAACATTGATAAAACTCCATATGAGCTATGGAAAGGAAGACCAACAAATGTGAAGCACTTCAGAGTTTTTGGAAGCAAATGCTACATCAAAAGAGAAGATGGCAGAATGGGAAAGTTTGACTCTCATGTGGACAAAGGAATACTTGTTGGTTACTCAAGTACAAGGAAAGCATACAAGTGTTACAATCTAAGATTAAACAAAGTTGTGGAAAGCATCAACGTAACAATTGATGAAACAAGAAGACCAAAATCAAAGGAAGAAGAAAACAAATCAATGGAACATATTTTTGAAGAAGAAAATGAAAAGGAAGTAGAAGAGGAAGATGAAGATGAAGAGAATTCAACAAAAGCAGAAGAGAAAGTTCAAAAAGTATCTCCAAAGACACCTAGAAAACAAGTACATAAGAATCATCCTTTAGATCAGATTATTGGAAACAAAGATGCAGGAGTTGAGACTAGAAGAAAAATCCGTTCACTAGAACAAACACACCTAGCACTCTTATCTACAATTGAACCAAACTATTTTGAAGATGCCAGCAAGGATGAATTTTGGAATAAGACCATGGATGAAGAATTGGATGAAATAGAGAAAAATGACACTTGGGAATTGGTTCCAAGACCAAAAAATAAGAATGTGATTGACACAAAATGGGTTTTCAGGAATAAATTGAATGAAGATGGACAGGTTACAAGGAACAAAGCTAGATTGGTATGTAAAGGATATGTACGGATTGAAGGAATCGACTTTGAAGATACATTTTCCCTAGTTGCAAGAATGGAATCAATCTGTTTTCTTTTAGCTTATGCATGCTCCAAAAATGTTAAAGTATATTAGATGGACATAAAATCAGCTCTTCTAAATGGGGAACTTGAAGAAGAAGTCTACATTGAACAACCAGAAGGATTTCAGTTGTCAGAAAACACAGACTATGTGTGTAAATTAAAGAAGGTCATGTATGGTCTAAAATAGGCTCCTAGAGCATGGTACTCCAGACTGGATAAGTAGTTGCAGCAGGCAGGGTTTAGAAAAGGAAGTGAAGACAACAACCTCTACATCAAGGTAAGTCAATGAAATATTTTATTAATTGAAGTTTATGTTGATGATATTATTTTTGGTAGTGATGATGACAGGTTAAGCCAGAAATTTGCAAAGATATGCAGAAAGAATTTGAAATGTCGCTACTTGGAGAACTATCATTCTTTCTAGGAATTCAGATATGTCAAAGAAACCAAGGAATTTTATATTTCTCAAACCAAGTATGTCAGAGAAATTCTAAAGAGGTTCAGAATGGAAGATTGCAAACCAGTTTTCACTCCCATGAAAACTAGTTGCAAGTTGAGAAAAGATGATGATTTGAAGTCTACAGATCAAAGGCAATACAGGTCAATGATTGGCAACCTATTATATGTGAAAACATCCAGAACAAATGTAATGCAAGCACTTGGACAGGTGGAATGATTTCAAGAAGCACCAAAGGAATCACATGTATTAGCAGTGAAGAAAATTTTCAGATATCTCAAAGGAACATAAGAGTTTGGGCTATGGTATCCAAAAGGAAAGGATCTATCACTAATTTCCTACACAGACGCAGATTGGGTAGGTTGTATTGATGACCTATGAAGCACCAATGGAACAAAATTCTACTTGGGTGAGTGTTTAGTGTCATGGATGAGAAAGAAACAACCATCAATATCTCTATCTACAGCCGAGGCAGAGTATATTGCAGCAACAACATGTTGTACACAGGTTCTTTGTATGAAATAAACTTTGACAGATATACAGGTTGAGTATGATGAGCCCATTCCAATATATTGTGATAATACAAGTTCCATCAGTATCTCAAAAAACCCAATGATGCACTCCAAGACGAAGCACATTCCAATCAAGTATCACTTTCTATGGGAATAGGTTGCAGAAAAAAACATCAGAGTTGAGTATGTGGGCACAAAAGAACAAGTGGAAGACATCTTTACAAAACCACCTCCATGGGAAGCCTTTGAATATCTTCGCCAAATACATGGAGTTATTTCTACTCCAAAATGAATGATTTTTGAATGCTTTTTGAATGCTTATCTTATATGTCTCAGATGTACATGAGGAAGCACCATAAGAGGACAGTTCAGTCAGGGGGAGCAGCCCCAGATGGAAAGATACCTTTGCCATTGATGAAAAAGGGGGAGATATTTATCAGATGCAGAGGACAGAGGCATGGTTCCAGGGGGAGCATATTTATCAGATGAAGAAGACAAAGGCATGGTTCTAGGGGGAGCATGAGTGATATGATTTCAATATTGCATCAAAGTGTTGCCATCAATGCCAAAGGGGGAGATTGTTGATTAAGGTTGGTTGTCATTGATGTCAACCCTTGAAGAAAGACCCATAGCAAAAAGGTTTGAGTAATAGACCCAATATTGTTTGATTTAAATATGACTCATTAGATTTTGTCATGGTTGATAAGAAGTAAATATGGATGAACTCCAAAGTGGTCCCCTTATGGTGAAAGCCTTCATAGGAAGATGTTTTGCAGAGTAAGAGAACCCATGATTAATTGTGGAATAATGAGATGGAGGAAAATGAATTTTTTAGGGAAACTATCCTATATGGATAGTTCTTGTCATGCCATTTCTGGTGGTAAGTGGAAAACTCCTCACGGTTAGAGAGTTATGGCCATGAGAAGTTAGAGACCCCAGGTTTGGGTAATGGACCCAAGTTTGTTTGATGGGTAATGGTATGAGTTATGATATATTTTTAGATAATACTACTCTATATGGATAGTACATGTCATGCAATTTCTATTGGTATGTGGAACATCACATAACTCCTCATGGTTTGAGAGTTATGGCCTTACGAAGTTGGAGGACCCTCATATGTCATCTAGAAGCCCCAAAAGGTCAAAGTAGTCAAAGTGGTTTAAGAGATTTTAAAAGGTAAATAATTAAGTGAAGTGACGAGTGTATTATAATTCAAAGTGAATAAAAAATAAATTATTTCAATAATAAATTTAATGGAGAAATTAGAAGTGGACCCAACCCTAAAATAAGGAAAGTGGGCCAAGTGACCTAGAAGATGTTTTTAAGGAAGCTACTTGGAGATTATAAATAAGAGGCAAGGCTCTCTCATTTGAATAAAACTTGAGAATATTGAATATCTATGTGTGTATGAGGTAACCAAGGATATATAAACCAGAATTATGAGTGAAGGTGAAGAAAACAATGTTGAAATGCAAGGAAGGATAAATTATTTTATTGATGCTTTCTAAGGTATGTTATTTACAGGTCATCTCATCATTTTCGCTATAACTTTTTTTTTTTAATGATTCAGACAGTGAAAATTCTATTCAATTGAGAAACCATATCCAAGTATATGTGGTAAAAAAATTATCTTGTGGGTCATTGTATTTTTGGAGTTACACTCCGTGGAAAATAGGGCTTGTGGCTAGTCCTGAAACTAGTCAAAAACAGGTGTTTCGGGTAAAAAGTTCATAACTTCTTCCTAATATATCCAAATTTAGTGAGACTAAATGTGTTTGTTAGGGTATAGTATTTAGTATTCTTTGTAACAGTTTCAGATCATTTCAACAAATATTTTGTGTGGGGCACGCTCTACAAGGTCGCTCTCTAGAATAATCCAGAATTCAACAAGGTGCACCATTTTTCCTATAACTCCTTTTCTGAGACGTTCCAAGTAGTGACACTTGGAGGAATTGTATAAAACACACCGATGAACATTGTGTATCAGTTTTAGATCTTTATACATTACAAGTACAAAGTTATGGTTACTTCAAGTTAGGGTTGTTGACCAATCCAAAACTAGGCATGTGAGACTAAAGAAAAGTTGATGAAAATGCTAGTCTCTTGTTGTTAAAGTTAAGGAAGGTTTGAAAGAATGTGATCATATACACCAAGTATATTACAGAGCTATAAATCAGATTTGGATGATGAAATTGATGAGGGCTTTTGGTTAAGTTACATGTTGAGTACATGGTTGAGACAAGTAGTTGATGAGTTGGCACATACATGAGGTGTAGAGTTGATGATGTTGGTACATATTGATGAGTCATAGTTGATGAGTAGTTGAAACATGATTGGTACATACTTGGTACATGATTGGATGCACTTGTTTATGGTATAGGTTGATTACAGGTTGTTTGGTACAGGTTGGTGCATGGTTGATGCACTTGTTTATGGTGCAGGTTGATTACAGTTTCAGATATAAGTTGATGCATGGTTCAAATCTATTGGTATAGGTTTACAATGGTATATCTCACAGTGATAGTGTGACAGTGGTTTCATCATTCTACTTCTACTTCAGGGTGGTAGGACGGGGCAAGGACAGGTGGTTGTAGCCACCTTCTGGTTGTAGCCAGAGAACATAGGGGGTTGTAGCCAGAGAATTGGTGAGTTGGAGCTTCCCTCAGGTTGTAGCCTAAGAAACTAGGGGGTTGGAGCCTCCTTCCAGTTGCCTCTAGAAAACAAAGGAAGTTGGTGCTTCCAATGAATGTAATTCTTCAAGACATATAAGAAAAATAATTCTGTGGTTTTCTCCCGATTTGGGTTTCCATGTAAAACATTGGTGTACTATGTATGTGTGTGATTTTTTATTTCTTACTTCTCATTATTGGATAACAATTCTACATTGATATAACATTTGAATAAAAATGATTATAATTACGCTATTACTGATTCACCCCCCCTCTCAGTAAACCAACATCCTCAAAGAATAATTTCACTTAGTGCGTGCAAGAGCGGGATGTTACATACACCCCCTCTTCGTCTAAACTTCGTCTTAAAGTTTCACAGTATATAAGTGCCGAAATAATGGGTATCACAGTATCATAAGTCTATCTATCAAACAAAAATGGAAACTGTTGGCGCATATCATATGCATCCTCCGAGGTCGTCGAGTGCGGTCTATAGTTGTCCCACTGGACCTTGACCTCATCTACTGTTTGACATCGTAGTTGTCGAATGCGATGATCCCAGATGCGGATCAGCTCAGCCGTGAGCGCACCCTCCTCCAACACCCACAAGGTGCTCAAGTCAAACATGTGTAGGATCACTAATCATAATGTCTCAAACAAAGACGTCAACGACATCATGCATACACCTCAAGAATCAGGCAAGGCCAGTCATTAGGCCACGTGCCTCTCTTTTCCACAATCTCATAGGATCCCACGAACCTAAGAGATAATTTATCCCCTTTTCCAAACTTGATCAAACTCTTATGTGTTTTTAGTCACAGAAATACTCGATCACCACATCGTAACTACGGTCGACATGGCACACATCGACATAAGTCTTCTGCCAATCTTGTGCTTCCTTGATCCTTTGTCTTATAGTTTTCATTTAATCTTCATTTCTTGGATCGCTTCCAGTCCCACCAGGACCCTATCCTCAAGACGATCCCAACTCAAAGGCATTCGACACAGTCACCCATAAAGAAACTTGAAAGGCGCCATCTTAATGGTTCTTTGGTAATTGTTGTTATAAGAGAATTATACCAGTGGAAATAATTCTTCCCAATGCTTATGTTGGTCCATCACGTACATGTGCAACATGTCTTCCAAGGTCTGGTTCATTCGTTTGGTCTGCCCGTCAGTCTTCAGGTGATACACAGTACTGCAGTTAAGTTGGGTTCCCAAGGCCTCTTGGAAACTAGTCCAAAATCATCCAGTAAACACCGATCCTCGATTGGATATAATCCTCTTAGGTACGCCATGTAGCCTCACAATCTCACTGATGAAAAATCTAGCTATGTCAGGTGCCTAATACATTGCACACAAAGGAATAAATGAGAACTCTTTGCCAGAGTGTCGACTACAAAACCAATCGAGTCCTGTCTCCTCGCCATTAGTGGCAATCCAACAATGAAATCCATCGACCTCTTTGTACCAGTCATCGTCGTGTTGTAAAGATATAATCTTTTCATGTAGATTCGTCTGAAGAGGAAACAACGAGAATATGCATGGTCTCTGACTCAATGCATTTGCCACTTGGTTCATTGTTCCTTTTGTGTAAGAAATCTCAAAGTCGTACTCGCTAAGAAATTATGACCAACGTCATTGTCGCACATTCAGTTGGCTTTGCGTAAATATGTGTTGTAGTCCACAGTGTTCCATCTTTAGTTCAAATTTTCATCCAAAAAGGTAGTGTCTCCAAACCTTCAAGGCATATACAATGGCTAACAACTCCAAATCATGCGTCGCATAGTTCTCCTCATGCCTTTTCAGTTTCCTTGAGATGTAAGCGATCACTGATCTTCTTACATAAAGACTCCGCCTAAAACTTCCTTGGATGCATCGGTGCATACCAAGAAGTCCATGTCCATGTCAGGGACCTTTTGTATCAGTGTTGTTTTCAATAGCTCTTTGAGCCTCCGAAATGATTCCATGCATTTCTTAGTCCAAACAAACTTCTTGTTCTTCTTCTGCAACTATGACTGGATTTTCTATCTTCGAAAATCCCTCGACGAACCGTCGATAGTATCCTGCTAAACCCATGAAGTTACGCACTTCTGGGACATTCGTCAGCCCAGGCCATTCCATAATATCCTCAACCTTTGTTGTATCCACGACGATACCTTCACCAGAGATGAAATGCCCTAAGTAGTGAATCTTCGATTGATAAAATGAGCATTTGGACAATTTCCCATACAATTTGTGCTCTCACAGACACTGTAGTACCAATCACAAGTGTTCATCATGCTCCTCCATCATCCGAGAGTAAATCAAAATATCGTCCTGAATACTTGGATGAACTTATCTAAGTACTCGTGGAACACCCCGTTCATCAAACTCATAAATACCCCTGGGGAATTTGTCAGTCCAAATGGTAAAACAATGAAATCGTAATGTCCAAACCTCATCTTAAATGTGGTATGAGGGATGTCATCCTCCTTGATCTTTAACTGGTGATACCCTGATCGCAAATCGATCTTGGAAAACACCATCGCACCCTTCATCTGATTGAACAAATCGTCAATCCTTGGTAGTGGATATTGATTCTTGATTGTTGCCTTGTTCAATTGATGGTAGTCAATGCAGAGTCTCCATGACCCATCCTTCTTTCGTGTGAAAATAAAAAGCACACCCCACAATGACACACTTGGACGTATCAGTCCCAGGTCCAACAATTCCTTCAGTTGCATTCTCAACTCCTATAACTTCAGGGTCGACATCCGATAAGGCTTTCTAGCTATTGGTTCAGTCCTTGGTTTTAGGTCTATGGTAGAATCCAATTCCCTCGCTGGCAGCATCCCAAGTAACTCCTCCAGAAATACATCCGCAAACTCTCTCACCATAGGAAGGTGTTCTAGACCTTCCACTACTCCCTTCTCATTTAACGCAAGGATCACATAAAGCTTACATCCATTGCGCATGCTCTTCCGTAGCTGCAAGGAAGAGATGAACCTCAAGGAAACACCCTAGTTCTGACCTAAGATCATGCATCTTAGTCCCTCATCATCAACCAAGATCAATTGTTTCGTCTTACATTTGAGTATCGCCTCATGTGATTCTAACCATTCCATACTGATCACGACATCCTAATATCCTAAAATCGTGACATACAGGTTGGCCCTGGTGACAAACTCTCCCAAGTTAAGGGTGCAGCCCATAACCTTTCCTCCAACGTTATGTTTGGCTCCCGAAGCCATCTCTACAAAGCTAAACTCATCTGGTTTGACTTCCTTTACCTTAATCCTTTTTAGTGCTGCACCAGAAATAAAACTCTTGGTAGCACTAGGATCTATCAAAGTGCTAAGGTTTTGGTCAGCGATGGTACCTAACGTCTCAAGAACAGTCGACTAGTGCTCTTCCTGGTGGTTATTCACCACTACATGAATCCGATGGGCCTTGCCCAAAACTCCCATGGTAGTGGGTCCGGCTGATCCAGATGCTCTGGCCTTTTCCTCTAGGCAGTAATGTTGGTAATGTGGCTCCCCACAATCCAACACATTTTATTTGGTCCAATATTCTTGGTACCCGAAGTAGAAGGTGAATTATAACAATAAGGCCAAACTCAAACTTCTTGAACCTAAGTTTCTGGGTAATTTTATGTGGAGCATACCGAAGCAGCTCCAAAATGGGCCTCGTAATCGGGCACTGTGCGACTACCTTTTCATAAGGCATTGAACTCGTTGAGTTGACGCTCAACGAATTCCTCAAAAAGATACCTCTCCTGGAATTGTTCCTCGAACAGTTCCCATGACATGTCATCGACGACCATGTTCAATTGTGGCAGGAGTGTCTTCCACCAAAGAAGAGTTCTCCCCTTCAATTGGAAGACCACCATGCAGACCTTTTTGTTGGAGGTATAGTCGTGAAGTGCAAGGCACATCGCCATATTCTCCAACCATGCCTCGATCGCTGCGTCGTCCGGGGTACCAAATAACTCTGGAAACTTGACCTTCTCGAGTTCATGGTGAAAGCTAACGATACTGACAGGGGTGCACTACAGACCCTCCGGAGTATAGGTGCCCTTGTCTCATCTCGGTACAGAAGATGCGTCAAGGCCTCTGACCATCTCTGGAAGGACCCTAGTTAAATGATCATCATCCCTTACAACAATCGAATCCAACCCAAGGGATTTTTCCTCCCCCATGGGGTTAGACTCCGAGGGTGCAGTCACTTATGGAGGCATCGCACCTCCTTCCACGACACCACGCCGCAACCTATGTGGCGTCCTCTAATCGATATCACCGCCTTGTTACATTAAGGTTTTAATTAGTGCTAGGTTAAAAACTCAAAGGTTTACTATAGTGGAAATACTAATGATCCATAGTTGCAAGGTTAGACTCGCTTTGATACCATATGTAACGCTTCCTCAGCCGTTACGACTAACAGGGAAGAAAAAGTGCAATTTTTTTTTTTTGCTTTTAGGAAGGGAGGCAATGACAACAACAATTGAACCACCCAATCCCGACGACGAACACATGCACGCAGATAAGGCAACAGGTAACAGTGACTCAATGCACTAGCACAATGATCAACTGGGCGAATCATGTGTAAATCACAAGAGGGGAGCAACTACCCATCCGAAACAACAAAAAAACTCCTACAGGCTAAGGACAATCATCATAATCCTGACACAACGACCTTGATGACCAATGCTAGAATCGCTATGGCATGCAAAACCCATACGCATGAGGGCATTACAACCCAAACACCAAGTACCATTTACAAATCACCTGAAGGTGCAAAGTTATGCCACTACATCAACAATGATCTTATCATGAGGCAAATACAACTTTTATTATACCAAGAACCTTCAAGTTCCTGAAACAAAACTTTACAAGTATAAGAATTCATTGAGGTAAAGGGTTAGTACTTATCACTTATTATATAAAGGTTAAATTAGCTATTTCAAATCTGACCAACTTATCTATTATTATTATCACTTAACTTTAAAATTAGAAGAAGAGTTGGTTAAACCAAAACCTTCCAAGTTACTTAAATAACATTGGGCTCCAATCCCCAATCCATCATGTATGCTTACACTAACTATCTATTATTATGCAATTGAAAACATAACTCCTTGAGGTGAAATGAATAACTAACTAGGTAAAACATAAGACCCTTCAAGTTAAAAAAATAACTTCATAAGAAAAATTTGTTTTTAGTACTAAACAACTCATGTACACAACTAGACCTTGACGCATAACCTAGACTTGCTAAATTTTAAAAATATTTTAAAAATGAGAACCAGAGAGAATATATCAATATAATGGAATCGCGGTGATATCACTCAGTTATATCTATGCCTTTAAGAAGGTTTAGAAAAACATTAAAAGAAATTGCAAGGGGTTAAATATGCATGATGTCGTATGTCTTAAGGGATGGAAACGCAGTCTAAACCAAGGATATGCACATTGTCTATTAACACATGCGATGGCTATTTATAAAAACTACTAAGAAAATAAACAACCAGATGTCTATTAAAAAGCGTATTAATGCGCTCTATAAATCTACCATCGCAGTCAATTAATAAACCAATAAATTCGTTGTCCTAGCCATGCTAACATGCATTCTAGAAGCACAGGCTAGCGATTTATAGCACACTGATATTTAAATGCGTTAAGATTGTCTGATGAGGATGCCTATCAAAATGTAGTGGATGTTGTTAAGGGTCTTAAGCACAGAGATTGAAATGATAATCAATTGCTGTCAAAATTATTAAATCGTTGTCAAATCTAAACACAAAAGCACTCTCTCATCTACCTATAAACTCATGTTGTTAATCACATGTAAACACACTGTCATCACATCAACACTAAAACAAAACGTAGTTATCAAATTATGGTCTGAATGTGTGGTCTATTATCAGATGGGATATTCAGTCCAATAAATAAAACTTCCTATCTATAGTAAAGTTGTTGTCATCTTATTTATACAGGGGCTGACAAAAGGAACAAAAACTTTCGTTGCTTTAATAAAATCTATGTAAAGAAAAATCATTGTATGGTAAAATCGTTGTCTGCACAACTACTGAATGAAGACGCAGTCAGCCACAGTAGGGATAACACCATACCGGATAACACCAATGGTGATTTGCCTACAATAACACTGAGTATACAATCGTTATCAATCGATGGATAACTGTTGTCATGCACAACCCTCATGTACTGAAATCATTGTCCTAAGGTGTGGGTAAGATTCGTAGAAAAAAACAATCAATTTCTCAGTCCATTAAGAGATCCATAGTCTCTATTATAAGGGGAACACAGACCTATCAAACATAGACACAAGCCCCCAATAAATTCGTAGACAGGTATATATGTTCACTGTCACAACCAATAGTTGTCGATTTCCCAATGCTACTTATTAAATAAAATATTGTTGAAATAAAAGATATGGCTGGTAGATATGATTCCCATCTATTAAAATGATACAGCTATAGATTAATGGTATCACTACACTATACATCCAAAATTCGTTGTACAAATAATGTTGGCCATACCCACCGTAAGAGGTGTGTAAGTGAACTATGGTGTAACAAATGAACATCATTGTGCAATAAGTGTAATGAAGGTTAATATCATAGGGAAAACTCACCATCAAATTATAATGGAAACATATAGTATATTCGCCATTCGCCATCAACTATTATTTAAAACACAGAGTGCATTCGCCAACAATTGCATTAAAACGCAGAGTACATTCTCCAACAATTACATTAAAACGCAGAGTAATTATGGGTTCACACATATTTGATCAAGGGTAAGTCCGATGCCTATCATTGTGTGATGTTGCTAACTTTCGCAGGTTCTAAATAACGCAGTCCAAATACTTTAAAAACTATCAATCGAGTCAAATTAAAGAGAATAGGTAAAATCACAGGCCATAGGTGTGAAAACGTAAGATAAAATTTGCACAGTAAAGGCAAACCAGATGTATAAAAACCACACAATAAATTTGTTGTTAAAAGCATTAAAAATGTAGACGACATTCATTTAAAAATGCAAAGATCAGTTCATTAAATTGCAAAGATCCTTTCATCAAATGAAAAGGGTAATAAGTTGATCGTGGAAGGAAGGATAACAATCGCAGAAGTACTCATTCGCAAAAGAAGCAAGGAAATCCATCAATCAGGAACTATCGACAAGGGTATATAGCTGGGAAAGCATCCTTCGCTTATCATCCACAAACAAAAAAATAGAGCATTAGAATCTATAGGTCGTTGTGCACCGAAGTGACGACCGTCGATTTGGCTGCTGGATGACTGCTCAGGCGTGGACTAATGAACTAGGGATGAGGTTGAATACTAGGCATAAACTCTTCATAAAAATCAATTTAAAACAAACAAGACAGTCAGAACATCAAGGATCGAATGCTAAGGGAATCAAGTCAAGCAGCAAGCTTAACACTATGGGAATTTAAGTTCTCGATTAAACTGTTAAGTCAAATACCTTCTTTACACAGTTAAAAAAAATACAAAAATGAAAGTGTAAGGTCTATAATACTCTATCATGCAGAATCAAAGTAAGCGTATCATAGCCCAAGTTGTCCACTCTGAGTCATTGTACCGCGCAGTCCATGCAACTCTCGCTTACCAACCGATGAGACTTCACCAGTACCTCCCAGCCAATGCTAGGGGTACTCCTCTTCCCCCTGAGCCCCCCAAGCCGCAAAGGGGCCACACACACTAAACCAGAGATCATCTAGCTCCCAGATCGCCTTGCAAGGCTGAGCTACCACTCCTCACCTAGCTAGGAATCCCAACTCCCACAAGCTAAGTCAGTCAAGTCTAAAATTTTGCAGCGTAACATTACGCATCACAGAGGAGATCTTTCATCCTCCTCCTCCCTCCTTTATATAGAGTTTCTAAGTCATTTACTTTCCCAAATTCCCATCTAATTTATTATTCAATAATTTAATTCATAAAAATCCTCCCCGTACATGTATCACCCATCCCCTTCATTGCACCATAAATTAACTTCATTAATTAATTAATTACTCCTATTTCCCTCTCCCACCTAAAAACATTCCTAGAATCGCTCCTAGGTGTCCCCATATTCCCTTACACATTTTAATGACTTGCCCCCTTACTAATTTACTAGTTGAGTTCAATTTAGAAAGTTCTTAAATGCAAGATACCTTACTAAGTTAGTCATTCTGTTTTTTTTTTCTTATGTTTCCCTTTCTCTTTATGTTTCCCCCTTTTTCCTTAATTTCCTAATTCTTTTAAATTTCCCTCTTTCCCTTTTCATTTAAAACTCAAATTGGCAAGTTCAGAAAATTAGCTTTTTTCCATTTCTCTTTTTAATTAATAAATTTTTAATTAGCATATGTAACAAAACAATTATTTCCCCTTTTTCGCCTTTTTTAAATTTTATCCCCCAAAATATTTTTATAAATTAACTGAATTGCTTACCCCCTTATCGTCACATGATTAATGATTATTATTATTATTATTTATTTATTTTTATATAAATATATATTTTTTATCACAAGTATCACTTAGACCTAGATTTTATTTTCCTAGGTTGGGCGACATTTTATTAGGGAAATTGTTTTAAATATTTCTCATCACCTCATTCGTTCTAAGGACATCTAGGTTTATTCATATATTAATTAACAACGTGACATGCCCTTCAGGACGCACTAGGTTCTCCAAGGGTGCTTCTTGACTCCTTTTGTTTCCCTTGCGCGGCGTGCCCTTCAGGATGCACTACGTGATCCAAGGGTGACACTCGCCTCATCCTGTTTTTCTTGCACGATGCTCCCTTCAGGACACACCACATGCTCCAAGGGTGCCACTCCCCTCATCTCGTTTTTCTTGTGCGATGTGCCCTTCAGGATGCACCACGTGCTCCAAGGGTGCCACTCGCCTCTTGACTGACTTGGTAGACATCAAAAACCCCTAGAGTCAATACTCCATGAGGTGATCTTGTGGGAGACTAAGGGCCTCTAAGGAAAAAGGCCCCTGCCTTATTGCACGCCCCTTAGAATCATCGTGAGTGACTGCCGCATTCTGCCCTCACGACATCGTGGATCTTCTCGAGCTAGGTAGTCGTTAACCTACATTTTGAGCCACAGAGGGAGTGCTAGTAGGTTGTGGCAGGGTTGTTGTCCACACCTCTCCCTCAACGTCTCTAGCAGTCATGTGTGACCCCTCTACTCCACATGTGAGTTTGGTCAGAAAGCTATCGTCAGGCTGCATCATCAACGAATCATGTCATAAATAATATCCATAATCATATCATCTAATCAGATGCACAAATGTCATATATAAAACAATCAAACCCCAATAGTCCACTCCCCGACTCGATTTAGAGTCCAAGGGGTTTCATCGATGCCTCTGCATCCTCGAGGTCCAAAATCCTGCACACTCAGGAAAACCGAGTTAATAGCACCTGTCTATGTCAATACAACAAAATAACATGTCATCAATCCATAATGACTCATAATCATAATCAAATGCCCAATAGTATAATAATTTGGATCACTTGGAAGAAAGTGTCCTCAAAGAATAAGTTCACTCAGTGCGTGCAGTAGTGGGATGTTACATCCACACTCCCGTAGATGTGTGATGACTAATACTAGTTGTCTACTAGAGATGTTAGGTCGAAAGGTTTGATGCTTTCACATTTGGATTATATCTAGAGTTAGTTCAATATAGTCAAAACTCCAACATATTTCAACAAAGGAAGGGATGGGAGATGCGAGATGGAATTAAGGGTTTAAAGGGAGCCCAATGATTCTAAGTCAATTGAGGATCACATTTGGGATTCAATATGCCATTCCTTGTTTCCTCACATAGTTCCTACCATGTTTAAATTATAATAATTCAATTTTAAAGATGGATGAATGTTGAATTATTACTCTTTCCTTAATGAGGATTATTTGAAGTTTGATTTACTTTATTTATTTGTATGCATGATTAGTTGTGAACATTTTAAAAATTACATTAGGAACATCGCTTGTTATTATCATCTACGTGTGGGATATGTGTGTGCTAGCTATGCCTAAATATCCAACACACATACAATATTATGGTTCAATAAACACATTAGTTACTAATGTTTAGGTTATTAATGAATTAATTAATAAGTTGTCAATTTGAATTTATATTATATGAATATAAATATAATCAATAAGATAACAATTAGTTCCCATCTATAAATATTATATGAAGTTATAATAAATGAGCATAATAATTAGTTCTTATCTAAGACTCTTTTATTTCTATATTAGACTTTATTATCCAAAATGAACTATTCGTTATAATTATTCCTTTAGTCAAAGGGTCACTACAATTGGAAAAGACCAGCAAAGTGGGAGGTTGGTTCCTTTTTGAGGAGTTTACAATGATAAGAGTCTATGGTTTGGAAGAGAAGCCATATCAAAAGTGAGTGTTGAATTTGGTAGAAAAACCATATCAAGAGACTGAAAAAAGTGAAATTCATTCAGTTACTGACTAAAGAGCCAAGCATATTAAATTAAATATTGATCGAATGAATTTCAAGGAAAAACAAAATATACACAAGTAGACGCAAAGACTAAACATTCAGCCATGAATCAATCAACTCAGAGATAAATAAGGGATAGACAACAAAGAAAATTTTTATCCTTCACTCATCATCCATGCACAAAAAAGCAAGGCATTTAAATCTATAGGTATTTAAACATCGAAGTCACAACTGTCAATTCGGCTCTTGGCCGACTGCTCAGACATAGACTAATGACTAAAGGGATAAGGGACGAAATATCAAAACAAAATCTTTTCATAATAATCAATAAAACCCACACAGAGAAGTCATTGAAATCAAAAGTTTGGTTCACCAAGGGACTGTCATTCAACTCAAAGGTTTATCATTCACAATGCACAGTCTATCAATAAAAATGCAGAGATGTACCTAAGTTCAAGAAATTAAAAACGCAGAGATAAATCTAAGTTTTAATCAATCAATCCACAGAGGTACTCGCTCATAAGAAGGCGCAAAGACTAGACATTCAACCATGAAACAATCAATTCAAAGATAAGTAAGGGGCCCATATACAACATGGAAAATTCTTATCCTTCACTCATCATCCATGCACATAAAAGAAGGGCATTTGAATCTATAGGTCTTTAAACACCAAAGCGACGACTGTCGATTCAGCTCCTGGCCGACTGCTAAGGCACAGACTGATGACTAAAGGGATAAGTGACAGAAGATAAACCACAATCTTTTCATAATAATCAATAAAACCCACACATAGAAGTCATTGAAATCAGAAGTTGGGTTCACCAAGGGAAATCAACTCAAAAAAACAATGATGGGATGGGAGATGCGAGATGGAATTAAGGGTTTAAAAGGACCTTGGTGATTCCAAGTCAATTGAGGATCACATTTGGGATTCAATAAGTGATTCCTTGTTTCCTCACATAGTTCCTACCATGTTTAAATTATAATAATTCAATTTTAAAGATGGATGAATGTTGAATTATTACTCTTTCTTTAATGAGGATTATTTGAAGTTTGATTTACTTTATTTATTTGTATGCATG
>ML778807.1:120145-166675 GCA_009831015.1 Picea engelmannii | reverse complement strand
TCTAGCACAAGTTGGCTAGGAATCTCTCTTGCTGGGGACTTTAGGGACTTACAACTGCAATAGGAAACTCTCAGTGACAACTCATTTTCTTTGTGGTAATTTATTACACATGAATCTCTTATATAGGACTAACAACCTACTTATTCATGTAATTACAAATTAAATAATATTCCAACAAATGCCACCATGGTTTTCTTCAAGATCCAACACTCAATACACTCTTGATGTCCCAAAAACTGCTTGTAAAAAGTACTCGCAATACCCATTCAAATTTCCATTTTACCCATGCACGTTGGCTCTCACATTCCCTAATGTTGATTGTACAAAACCCCATGATATCAATAACTATGTGAGGTGACTTTTCACACCAACCCTCTTACATGTATTCAATGACTGGGGCTTTGATACACTCAGAAGGAAAATAGAAGGTTCATACAAAATAATAATTTTAGAAATGTGTCTTGGGATTAATACACATGGGTAATTTCCCCCCCTTGGACCCCCCTCTCTTGTGGAACGTTATCCCCCATGACTCCATATGTGTCTATCTACAACCAATGATACATTTTATTTTATTATTTTGATATACAATATTTACATATTACATCACTTGGCCTGCGGCCATACATTGTATTTACATTATACATCGCTAAACTGGGGATTAAAAACATGGATGTTACATTCCCATCCTCCTACAATTTTTGCATCATCCTTGGTGTACATCACCATACCTGTATATATGTACAAAATTTTACATCATAGTACTTGATACTTTCACAAGTTCACAACTCCTACAACAATTCCAACCATCAATATGTTGTTCTCATCAACCTACACAACCCACGAATGTCTACCCCCTTATGAACACTATATTCCTTCGAATTGTACCATTTTCCTTCCAAGGCTCCACCAAAATCATACATCAAGTTCTGATTTGTGGCTCTAGGAACTCTAACATCCAAAATTTAACCTTGCACACTTATACACAACAATGTACATTCGATTTTCTTCAAAATTTGAAAAAATTTATGGGTACTCCCACATGGTCTCCTCATTCTCCCACATGGAATATTCGGGACCATAACAATTCCATTGAAAATTTACTAGGATGATGGATTTGTTCCTAAGAACTTTGACTTTCCAGTCTAGGATGCACATTATTTCCACCCAAAAGGCCCCTTCTTGCTCCACATGGATCACACTCGAATAAATTACATGGTTAGGATCAGGCACATATTTCTTCAATAAAAATATATGAAACACATTATGAATTTTCATGGATGCAGGAAATAAAAGCATGTATGCAACTAGGTCTATCTTCTCTAGAAATTCAAATGTCTCACAGTATCTCGCTTCCAATTTTTGGGAACTTCCTAATCTTAGCGAGCTCCATTTAGCCTTTACTTTTAAAAACATATTGTTACAAGGGAAAAACTCTCTATGGTCAAGGGTAAACCACAACAGACAGGTATGACTGCAGAAATCAACTCAATTCCAACATGTGCTATATAAACTAATATGCAATATGAGGAAGGAGCCTACCTCGATCCAATCGTTTGATGACGTTCCACTGTTGAGCACTTTGACCCAAAGATTTACACCTGCAAGAAGTTCTCAACAAACAAATGATGCAAGCATATAGTGACAATATATAAAATGAGTTAGCATATCAGATAGCACAATCCATTAATAAACATTACAAACATGCTCATGGATAGTAATCATATATTTGCAAGATATCGATAGGATGAGAAATGAGTATTTCTATTAATAATTGATCAACAAAAGTATCAACATTACAAACTTTCATGTCGGCACGGTTCGAAACCAAGAAACCAAGTTCCTTCCAGCTGGGTCTCCACCACTTCAATCCTCCACCAAAGGAAAGCTCATAGGAAAGAGGAAATGAGGTCCTCTCAACAATAAGGGAAGAGCTTGGGGGCTGAACATTGTGTTCAGACTTGAGGGACAAAGGGATGCAGACTCAATATGAAGTAATTTCTCCAAAGTAAATTTTCTCTCAAAGTTGAATGCTTTCTCCTCTTTTTCCATAGCTCGAAATTGTGCTCGTATAGCCTCCAGAATGCAACTGAAGGGTAGAGTCAGAATGTTTCCAGTATATGGAAGGCCAAAGATCAGAGATCTTTGGTCGTGACATGGAAACACAAGCTCATTTTGTATTTTATGGAACAAATCCCGATATATGTGAGTTGTAGTGGAGCAACAAGCGTATATGCATCTTGCAAAGAAGTTAGGGAGCATATATGTGGAAAAATATATATTTATAGCTCTAGATTTATCAAAAAGGGGTGATAAGTTTGCATAGGGAAATGGAAAAAGGCCCTCTGTGCAAGATAGCAATGGTAAGGAAAATCTTGCTATAACATATGCCCCCTAATATATGAGATCAGAGGAGTATCTGTGATGGCCAAAATACATTATAAATAACCCAGAAGTGGAGTGGTAGAGAACCAGTTGGACGAACTCAATTGCTCATTACATTATCTACTGACTTTACATACATGGCTACCAAGAATACAATGCAGATCCATGTGGAAAATATACCAAACAAGTGTTCATGGCCATGAATAGGAAAATATAAATGCAGTTACATTCCAAGAGTTGTCATAGTCACGAACAAGGCCCGGTGAAACCAGTCTCAAAAATCAATATGAAGATATCTGTAAACCATGGAGTACAATCCGATCTCCCATGATCACTAAAGTCAAATAGGTACTGGTCCAATGAAATGGAAGCAACAACTCAGGAAAGTTGCGGCTACAAAGTGATGTCTTCAAGTCTTCAATTCAATCCGCCAATGGTGCAAGTCTACATCATGTGAACAAATGAGTTGAGGTCGAACACAATGAGACATCGTTTGATTACCGGTCATTGAGGTATACTGTTAACAAACGCAAGACAACCTACCGATGATGAAAGTAGGTATCAAGGCACCGAGTACATATCTACAAATGTGAATAAAGGAGTTGGTGTCGAACACTTGAGAGATCCATTGATTAGGAGACACTGATGTATTCCCATTTGTCAATGGTGAGAGAGCCTGCCACTAATTAATGCAAGCCTCAAGGTACTCATAAAACTCTAGGTCTCGTATCCAGAATACGTGAGTTGAATTCAATGGAAAGAAACTCGCTGAAAGGAGAGCATTAAGGCATCTCCCATCAGTCAACACGAGGAACAAAGCAGGGGCTTCATGATTTGGTGGAGATCGGATGAAGAACATGTTGATGAACTAATGACCATGTGCGTCTTTCGAGTGTGCCAAATGCAAGCGGGACACGAAAAAGAACCTCTGAATAGCAGCCAATGATGAAAACTGCTGACAAAGGCAAGGAAACCACCAATAAGGCTAATGGAATCCAAGACACTGCACGAATCCCAATGTGTGAATAGATGTCTTTTCGTCGAACACAAGGGAAACTACCTAGTCAACGACCCATGATGAAATGTCAATTGTTGGGTTCAAGGTGACCTACCAATTATGAAAGTAGGGTCAGGGTGCATCACAAGATGAAAGTATCATGTGATTTTGAGACAAAATGAGGGTATGGCCGACATGCAAAGTCAAGTTTTCTGAAGAGTGGCTGACACAGGTTGATAGACTTCCTTTGAACAAGAGCATGAGACATACGGTGGACTCCGACAGCATAGACTTAATGATGTGACAATTAGATGCAGGAGGCATCCATAATGTTCTCTATAGTGACTGGAAGATTAACTAGTTGGTAGAGAAAATTTTGTAATGAGATCAACTTCCTAAGGCCATGCTAAACCCAAAATTATGATTACGCAAGGACTCAATAACTTTGTGCTCTGTTCAAAGATGACACGACTGCTGCCAATTACAATATAGTACTCCCTTCCCGCCCGTCTTTTTTTTTTTTCATAACAAATGAATGCTATGATACAGTGGAGGGAACGAGTGTCGCAAGTAAGCAAAACTAGTTCTAGCAGTGGAACGTACCTATGCTCAATGCAAGGAAATGCATGCAGGAGATGGACACTCGGGGTGATGTTCCCTCTAGGGTATAGGGTGTCAAATTACGAAGGATAAAAACAAGGCTCTGCTTGGTTGAGGATGAAAACTACTTAGGCAATGGTTTATAATGCAAAGCGAGAACCGGCTAAAGGATCAATACTGCAAATGAGGGCATGGGATACAATCACAACTTAACGCCAAAAAAATGTCCTTTTTTTATATCTTTTAGTCTACTTGGTGTGAAAAAGGGGTAAACTTGTGCCAAATAGACGTCTTTTCAAATCCAACTTACGAGTGTGAAAAATACAAGTTCACTCAGCAATCTTTTCGATTTTTGAGAGCGAGTCGGAAAAAATCTTAAATAGGACCCATGATCTTTCAAATCCAATTTTAACGAGTGTGAAAGAAACAAATCACTCGACGATCTTTTCAATTTTTAGTAATGAGTCGGAAAAGAGCTTAACTAAGACTCGCGTTTTGGGAGTCTGCGAGTAATAAGGCCATGTGTGCATGAATGAGAAATAAGGCTCATTGTAACTTCATGTATTGAATTCTAATGGACTCCCGGTCCTAAGGAAAAATATCGGCATGAAAAACAAATGACAACGAGGTTCTATCTAGGGTACCCATGTTTGGTAAGTCTCTACCATTTATTAACGATGCAACGATAGCAGATGGAGGTTAATGTGTCGTAATAAATGGGTTTGTACCTAAGGAATTAAAAAGCGGTAATTGAAGGATAATGCAAAGTTGAACGATGTAGTGAATACCTATCCTATATGCTAGGTTATGAATATACCTGCCTGAGGAGATGAACGTCCAACCATGACATTGAAATCTGTAAGAAAATTGAGTCGAAACTACAAGAACCAACTTAAAACCATTTTGAATTAGTCCATTAGACAAAATAATAGCATAAAACTATATTAAATGGGTAAAAAAGTTTTATAAATAGTAATAAAATCAAAATTTACTATGTCATTTTCATTTTCACCCAAAATAGTACAATTTGGACTAATATACCTCCAGAATTCAAATGGTGATCGCAGGAGCAATAGGTAATGGAATCACAAACTGACTGGACCTGGTAACTCTTCATCCCATCCTCTTCAAATGCAATGGTTTACAATTTTGAACTAGGCTCAGTTTTTTTAGTTTTTAAGGGTGAAAATTGAGTTTTTCGGTATACGCGGGTTTCTACTAATATGTCACGTATACGACTAGATATACACCCTTGTGTGAGCTACGGGGGGCGTATATAAGGCCCTACCTGTGACTGTTCTTGGATAAACTGCATATACGTGCGCAAAAAGGAAAAAAATAAGTTTTTAACTCAAAAATTGATTTGGTTTTTCCAGGATGGTGTTGGAGTGGAGGGAGAGAGAGCATGAGGAGGTAGATGCAGCAGTGAATAGGGATCTGGTGGCTCAAGAAGCATTAAAAAGAGGTGGTCTATACAAGTTTTGGGCTCTCAAAGGAATGAGGGCCCAAGTGAGGTTATTGGAAATGTTGGTGGGCTATTGGTATTCAAATAGCGAGAGCTTTATCCTTGATGGACAACCATTAAGGATCGAAGTAGAGGACATCTACTTCTTGACAAGACTTTCACACTGAGGAGAGTTCATGGACCTCAAGTCACGCGGGGTCGGGAGTGGGATGAAGGTCGAACAATACATCGAGTCCCATTATGTTACAGGGACTCCCATGGTGGGAAGTCAAATCCCTATCCGGGCCATAGCTAACCTCATCCTGAAGATTATTGTGCTCATGCTTACTAGGATCATAGGGTCGGCCTTACTACATCAAGAATCGAGACTGCTTGTGTTTTACACATTGGAGTGTGCGATACCTACTGTGTACGATTGGTGTACCTCACTGCTGACCAATATGAAAGGTCAACTGACAGAGTGCAAGCAGGGGGAAAAGTGAAACTTTAGGTTTGACTCTATCCTTTGTAGCTTCTTTTTCGAGTGGATCCCAAGCCTGGGACCTATAGTGGAGATCATTCCTAGAGGGCCACGTGATCCAGCTATGGTACGAGGGATCGAGGTCATGAGATGACAAGGGGGAGGTAGGGTGGCGACACCCTACAATGATGATTTTTTCTTCTGGTGGAGGATAAATATCATAGCTCTGGATGACTATCCCTATGCGGGAATTGATTTTAGAGGTGATCTTGATATGCCGTTTCCACTAGGAGCCAACTACGGTGCCATAGGTAAACATTATTTTTTATATATTTCATTTTTTGTATTTTTGTATTTAAAAGAACAATTTTTATTTTTTTTGGACGGTGTTTTTTAAATATTAACTCGATACTTGTGTGGTTGTAGACATGGGTCCACAACAGCTAGAGGGATTCCTACGACATAGGCGAAGTCACCGAGCAGATGAGGCAGTGGGAGGAGAGGCAGAGAGAGTCCTTCAGAACGTGTAGGGAAACCTGTCGCATTTGACACAAAGGATTCCTATGGTTCAGGTGGAGGATCTACCTGAATCCATGCAGAGGCAGGTTGTCGGTGTACCTAGAGCATGGGTATGAATCTTCCGGTGTCTCTCCAATGCCGTGGTTTTCTATCACGAGACTTATCTGGCGCCACAGGCGTAGATGTCTTGGGACATGTATATCGGCTATATATGTATTTTTGAGGGTTTCAGCCCTAATTTTGCAATATAAAACACCATATTTTTTGGAAATATATATAAAGAGGGATCTTCGGCTATACTTATATCTTACAATGTGTATATTGATTTAATGGTTTTCTTTGCTTTATTAATGTGACAAATGCCAATTCAAAACATAATTAGTGTAGGCATCAGATACATGATTAGCACTTCTAGGAATGTGAAAGTATGTAATAAAATCAAATTGTCATTCTAAAAGATGTACCCGTAGGAATCGACGGAGTAACGTTGGATCACACACACGGTAACAACCATTCAATTGACATACAACTAATTGAGAATCTAGGCACACCTCTATAGAGAAAATACCATGTGAGATAGCATCGCGCAATAATTCTATGACGATGTTGTATTCAGCCACATTATTCGTGAATGGCCCTAGGCATACGTCACTTGAAGACATTAGCAGACCCTCGGGCAAGTAAATCACCCAAGGGGTGGAAGCTAAGTTCTGTTTATGACGACTAGCTTCGTCTGCAAATCCTATGTAGAAAAAAGACTCAATTGACATCTTCCAACCAAAGGGAAAACTCGATAAGCAAGCCAAAGACAAAAAGAAAAAGGGGAAAAGGTGTATATACACTAAATTTACATTAGTATACAAAGGGTTTTTCCCAAGCCCAGGGCTCAAGCGTAATAAATTTTTAAGTAGAGCCCATTTCTGGGCTCAGCCAATTTATTCCCTTCATAATCTTCCAACTCGTAGGCTCCTTTTTCTAGAACATGTCGCATGATATAAGGATCGTGCCACATGGGTTTAAACTTTCTTGCCCCTAGCAGTTCTTTGTCTTGTTCATACAAGAGGACCAACTCACCCTCAACATACAACCAAGGATAGATAGACTTATCGTACTAAACCTTGACACATTTCTTGTTTGCCTCGATAGCCGTAAATGCATCCCGACACTGCTTGTCAAGACTCTCTAGGTGTACTAGTCGTTGCTCTAAATCCAAAGTGTCAGGTAGGAGCTCAAATGCCAATTTGAGAGAATGGATTTTTCATTCAACGGGAAGTATTGACTCCACACCGTGTACTAACTGAAAAGGAGAAAAATTGATGGCAGTCTTAACCGAGGTTTGATATGCCCAAAGTGTAGGATATAGCATGATGTGCCAGTTGGAATTGCTTCGACTGACAGTTTTTTGCAAGATGGTATTGAGAGACTTATTGATGGCCTCTACTTGCCCATTTTCTTGGGGGTAATAAGGAGACGAGTGATCATGTTTAAACCCTAGCTTAGATGCTAGTTCTATCATCATTTCATTTTGAAAATGACTTCCATGATCAATGACAATCTCACTCGGGATAACGAACCAGACGATAATTTGGTTGAACACGAAAAAAGTTGTAGTCTTCCCATCAGATTTCACGGTAGGCATGGCTTCGGCCCACTTGGTGAAGTAGTCGATAGCCACGATAATCTGTTGATTCCCCCTAGCTGAACTTGGGTTGCAATCAATGAAATCTACTCCCCACTTGCTGAAGGGACCGACGGTAATGACTGGGTGAAGAGGGGCTAGGTGCGAGTACATTTTCTGAGTAAGCACCTGGCAGGGGTGACACTTCTTAACCACTTCAATACAATATTTAAATATGGTGGGCCAGAAGTAACCGTCTCTCAAGATTTTTTGGGTTGTCGCAAGCCCAAATAGATGACCACCACAAGCACCTTTGTGGAAATCGTTAAGGACTAACTCAGCTTCCTCATGATTTAAGTAATGACGTAAGATACTATCTATTCCTCGATGATACAAAGTGTTGGCAATGATTGTATACTTTTTGGTTTGGTATCTAACACGTAGTCGATCATCTCACGAGAGATGCTGAGCGAAATTCAAGGTTTGAAGATATAAAAAAATATATTCATACCAGGGGTCATACGATGAGACGAGGAGAATGTGTTCATCTGCGAACAAATCGACATGAATAACATCTACGTCTAATCGTGGGAAATCAGATATTAACTCTACAAAAACTAGTGATTTCTTGGACTTGGCCGAAGTAAAGTCGAGATCAAATTATCGTAAGATGACAATCCATTTATTATATTTTCCGCCTATGATACGTCTATTGAGGACATATTGAAATGGATTAACATCAACAACTACAGTAGTTTTGCAAAGCAATATATAGTGTTGTAAACATTGGACTGCATGGATGACAACCAAAGCTAGCTTTTCAATGTGCGAGTAATTACGTTCAGGACCAACTAAGTTTCGACTGAGATAGAATATGACTTGCTCTAAGATCTCATCATCCTCCTGAACTAGAACCATACCAATGGTCTCTTCATACGCAGCGATATACAACAAGTAATATCTACTGTAATCAGGAGATTCAGTAGAGGGGCCGATATCAAGGATTTCTTTAAAGCATCAAAAGATTGTTGGGCTCACTCATCCTAGATAAATGGGGTGTATTTCTTCAATAGGTGCATGAAACCCTTAGTGATATTAGCATAATTCACAATAAACTGATGCAAAGAGTTAGCTTTCCCCTGTAAACCTTGAAGTTGTCTGATCGTGCACTGGGGAGGCAACTAAAAAATTGCCTCAACCTTAAGTGGATCTACCATGATCCCTATCTCAGAGACTAAGAATCCTAAGAGAGGACCAGATATGACACAAAATATGCATTTATGAGGATTGAGTCAGATTTTGTAGTAGCGATATCTTTCAAAAACTAGTCAAAGGTGCGTAGCATGATCCACTCTCTTGTGAGAGTGAGCAGCAAGATCATCAAGGTAAGCTTTGACTGTGTGTTTGAGATCATGAAAAGAGAATGTCATGGCTCGTTGGAAGGTTTCTTAGGCCAAGAGGCATTTTTCAGTATGAAAACCTGCCCCAAGGACATATGAATTCCGTCTTATGTTGGTCTTTGGGTTTGATCTAGAATTGGTTATAGCCTGAAAATCCGTTCATAAAAGAAAATATTTCTCTTCTTGCACACTCATTGAGAATCTGATCAATGAAAGGCATGGGGAAGTTACCTTTAGGATAGGCCTTGTTCAGGTCATGAAATTCCATACACATGCATATGGTTCCTTTCTTTTTATTCACGGGAATGGGGTTGGATACCCATTCAGTCAAGGAAACCAGGTAGATAAAGCTGCCATTAAGTAGCATCTCTACCTCTGCCTTAATAGTGGGGGCCTTCCTAGGATTAACAACTCTAAGACGTTGTTGAATGATTTTAGCATCCGGGTAAGTCCTAATCTCATGTTCAATAATACGGGGGTTGATCCCTGACATCTCTTCATATGACCAAGCGAATACGTCTCAAAATTCTTTGAATAGGTTGGTGTAGATTAGAATCTCTTCTGGCGAACAATCTGCACCTATATTTACATTTTTGATCTTGCCAGGGGTACGAGAGATATTGTTCTGGATGATAGGAGAAATACTCGCCATATTCCCTTCGGCATAAATGCCATGTGTATCAAGTGGAACTACGGCATGACAGTCTATCTCACTCAAGGTAGATCTAAAATCATCTTGCTCAATTCTTTCAAGACATGGGAGAAAATAAGATCGATGATGCATATTGTCCCAAGGTGTCTCGGAAACATTCATGGCTTCAAGGATGGCTTCGTCCGAAGGCAAAGTATCATCCAAGAAATCATGTGAACAAGATAACGAAGTGGCCCACACAGGCCTAAGAACTAGATCCTCCTTGACTGTCTGCGAGGGAATAGGGTCGGGATCGACAGAAGAGTCAAGGATAGATTGATATGCAATCTATGCTACTGATAGTGGCATAGCCATGCCAACATGTGACTGACCTTCAATCGACGAAGTCAGAAAAGGTAGGGTCCAAGGGTCACTACAATAAGAAGTGAGAAAAGGGATGGACCTCTCTACTGAAGTAGGCATACTGGACATGGCGTAAACGTGGTGAGTCGGTGTCGAGAATTCGAAAGTTCCCATGAGGGAAGAATACATTCTGACAATGATATTCTCAGTTGTCGGCTGAGAATTATCAACCGCAGGGATCGATGGTCCAACAGATGTGTTCGGGCTAGAGTACGCAAAGGATAACTGGTCGATCGTCACAATCTCCCCCTGATGAGGAAAACAAAGTGTGCAAAAAATGGACGATATGACGACGACCATAGCATAGGTCCAATTGCGACCTTGTAACAGGTTATAATCGAGAGGTGCATCCACTACCTCTACTTCCACCTCTACCATCTTCCCACCTAACTGGACTGGAAAGGCGGGGAGAATTCCATGAGGGTGGAAGGAATGACCATCAAATGCAGTCAACATGGTTGACGACTTTGAAAGGGTTGGAGAATGGATAGCTTTCCAACATACTAAGGACATCACACAAGTGGCATCACCTTCATCAACGACCGCTCGTTTGATGGTATATTTAGAATACTCCACGTGGATTTGAAAATCCACATGGTAGGGTAAGCGAGGCTTCACGTCCGTGACATCAAACTTGATGATCTTCGAGCCACTAGGTTCTAGAGCTCCTAAGGCAGAGAGTAAGTCATTCCTCTGTGATGGACACGTTTGGAGTACCTCCAAAGCAGACATTACGCAAGGTGTTTGGCCCAGATCCTCAACAATAGAGTAGTTCTGGGCGGCTCTAGCATTAGGGTTATGGGTAGAGCGCTTGAATACTCCTTTCGGAATACGAGGCAGTGGTTCTAGTTTCTCGATCTATGAATTCATCTCCGGGGGTGGAGGAGGAGCTTCTAGGCTGGTACTAGCTTTTGAAGAGCCGTAATCTCGAGAGCGAGTGGCTATATCGATTTTTGCGTCGACCATATTGATACAAACATGATCGCCATCTTGCGGTGGTGTGTTTTGACTCCCTCCAGGTGCATTTTCAACGTTCGAAGAACTCGAGGCTAAGTGTTGGTTATGAGGAAAAGGATTCACTAGCACAGCAGGCAGAATATTTAAAATCCTCGCAGCCTCTGCAAGTTTGGGGCATAAGTGTGTAAGGTGATCATCAGTACAAAGTTTACAAGTAAACTTAACCTTACGTTTTTTCTTTCTTGCCCTCTCTAGCATTATTATTTTGTTTCCCATTATTATTATTGTCCTTGGGTTTATTCTTCCCAACTCTACGATTATTTAGACCTTTCTGTTTATTCCCATCTGGTTGTTGGTCACCATTTGGGTTTTTCGATGACTGCACGAACTGTACATCCACCAATTGGGTGGGTTTGGAGGATTCAGATGAAGCTGGTCCTCCGGAAGACTTCGTTGCCAAGTATGTGGACTTTACATTGCTGGACACTACAATGTCATCATCATGGGGACCAGGAACCTGTCTAGGATCATGAGTTGACCGCGGTGCATCGTGAAGAAGGTGGTATAACATCTTAGACTGAGCATAGATCAAATTGAATTGCTGGGCTCTAAAAATGGCCTCCTCCTCGCTGAAGACTCTGGAAGTAGAAATGTCCTTTGAAATAGGAACGTGCAGAGACTTTAAAAACCATTCTAAAAGAAAGTTAGTGGGTATGGGAGTCTTAACTAACCGTCTTCACCTATGCCATTCCTGGATATGGTCCGAAATATGAGTGTCGATACCCTGGCATAAAGTTGACAAAAGTTCAAGTCCATCATATTAATGAATGAGTAGTTTAAAATGGTTAAGAAAGGCTAGCACTAACTATTGAAAAGACCCATATTCCCCCCTAGGTAGCTCAATAAACCATTGTGACGCAATCCTATTAAGAGTGCGCTGAAACAATTGTAATCTAATAGAATCGTGATTCAAAGAACTCGATGAGCACCAGAGGTGAAAAGTAGTGACATGATCACCAGGGTCCTTTCCATTCTTACCCTCAAACTTTGGAATGTCTGACGGAAGCTTGGTGGGGACAGGGGGCCATGTGGGATCATGACTCAGCGGGTCGTTCATTAGTTTAGAAAAATCTGGCAGATTAAGCATGGCCAGAAAGGGAATATGGGGTTGCGACACCTAACGCCATCCTCCCACAAAAGATTGAGTATTAGAAGCTGTGTTCCATCCAGGATTCTGGTAAGGACCAGAACCTTGTCTGGAAGTAAAAGACCCTTCTCTGGGCGGATTTGTGAAAGATGGATTGGGCATCATTCCAATAGGAATGTTATGATAAGGGTTATGAAAATTGCCCCCAGTTGGATTATCTCCAAACTAAGGGTTGTTAAAAATGCCCCCAACTGGAGTAGATCCAGGTTGGGGGGTGCCCAAAACATGATATTGATCTCCTCTGGGTGGGAATCCAGAGGATTTAAGTGGATTCATTATGCAAAAAGTATTGGTCGAATTTGGCACCAAGGGGATAGGGATATAGGGTGGAACTTGTCCACCAACTTGGTTGTTCCATCCAACCATAGAAGGATTAGACCCAGGGTGGAGGAGGGGGACACTTCCTACATTAGGATTTTCTTGGGGAACATGAGAGCTACCAAACGAAAATGTAGTGTAAGGAGGCATAGTGCCCCTAGGTCCAAGGCTAGCATTATGGCCAGTAGTTGGGATGGAAATTGAAGACTGCGAAGTGAAACCTGGCATACCATAAGAAAATGGGCTAGTATTCATGGGGATGGTATGAACATTGTAACTCAGGGAGTGGCCAAAACCCCCAAAAGGGTTAGAGGCAAGAGATGCAGCATTGACTACGGGTCGAGCCATAGTACTGGTGTAAGCCTCCGACACTACAACTGTAGTAGCTATAGGTGTTGAAGGAGTGCAATTAACTATAGTGGGTTTGGGAGTTGATGAACTCCCAGTGTTATGAAGAATAGACTCAGTACTCATCCTTGTGGGATCACAAGTCTGAAAAGTGGATGCATGTGTACCACTCTTGATAACTCTATGCCTTTTAGAAGGCAATAGCTCAAAACTGGTGGTAATTGTAACAACCGATGGGACCTGCGAGGAAGCTGGTTCAACTCCATGATGACTTATGACTCTCAAAAAATAAAAATATATCCTAAGGACAACTAGTAATCAAAGATAATACCAAAAATTCAAATATGCATGCAAATGGGCTAAAGTGGTTGAGTGGCCTCCCTCGCTAAAGAAGGCATGTCTCACCCAACAGGGACCTGAGACTCCCCGCTAAAGTTTGGAGGTAACAGAATTAGTTATAGGGGCCCTCGTGGGATTAACAACCAATCGGTCAGATCCCCCTAGAGAGGTAATCCTCCATAAAGGTTGTGTGTTGTCCGACCGCTATCTGACTTAGGGTACAAGTAGAATAACCCCTGCAAGTAACCTATGAGATATCTAAGTCAAGCAACTAATAAACCACTATATAACCAATGCACATGCAAGCAATCGTATGTCCATATCACCGTATGGGCAGGGTAGCAAAGCCCAAAACCTTGAAAGTACCGCCTCTCACAGAGGTATGGGCACTAGCAAGATCCCCAAATATGAATAAATCCGCATAAATATCTCTAACGCTAGGTGAGTATCCATGGGTTATCCCTTCAAATTACTTCGCGCGACCTCGTGATTAACTCCAGTGTGAGCAGAGCCTCTTGATATTACCAATTATACAATGGACTTCGCAACTCCCTATCTCAGACACATATGTTGATTTAATTTCCTTGGAGAAGTTTACTCTCAAAATCCTATTCCAAGGCACTAAATCCTAGGCTAGTTTGTGCACCCTAAAAAATAAAATCGTTACTGATCAATTTTAGTTTAAAGCGTTGGCCATGATTACTCAAAAAAGTATGTAAATGAAACTCATGGTGTTATGACTCTGCATGAAAATAAAAATGGATATAATGCAAAGCCTAACTTTAACTTTTCAATGAATGATATGCTAAACAAAATAGTGCAATCTTCAATTTTAACTCTGCAACTCAGAAGTAAAATGCAATCTTTCGCTAAATGTGCTAAGTTGATGATAAAGTTTCCAAGACAAAAATACCAACCAATGCAAAATGCCTATTTTTTTGTATTTTCAATATTTTAAAAAAGAAAATGCATGGACTGATAAGCAACCTGATATATAAATTCCACTGTGTATAAAAATAGTAACTCAAGTAGAATACCAAGAAGCCAAGCATACAACCCAACTACCAAGGACAAATCAAAAACGGAAAACAAAGAGAATGACACTGCCCAAAAATTCAACTCCTAACAGGCTTCCTGTCATTCCAGATAATCTCAACAGGAACTACAAAGACCCAAGAAGGCTCAGTAATCCTCAAAACCTACCCAATAGTCACTAAACCAAGCAAGCAAGCAAGGGGGAAGTGGTATACGCGACTGTTCAGGAGAACAGAGCGTATATACGCTTCTTGCAGTGAGACAACATGCGTGTATACACGACTATCAAGGAAAAAAGGGCGTATATGCTTTAAAACAAGGCCATGCAAGGGTAAAAGGATGAAAACTTAGACCTAGAGTGAAAAAAATCTGTCCAGCAGTGATACGACAAGAAACACAAAGGAAAAAGAGAAATGTAAGAAAAAAAACTACTTCAACCCTTAGAAGGAAGATCTATCCCTAGTGGAGTTGCCAATTCTGTTACAAGGGAAAAACTCTCTATGGCCAAGGGTAAACCAAAACAGACAGGTATGACTGCAGAAATCAATTCAATTCCAACATGTGCTATATAAACTAATATGCAATACGAGGAAGGAGCCTACCTCGATCCAATTGTTTGATGACGTTCCACTGTTGAGCACTTTGACCCAAAGATTTACACCTGCAAGAAGTTCTCAACAAACAAGCGATGCAAGTATATAGTGACAATATATAAAATGAGTTAGCATATTAGATAGCACAATCCATTACAAACATGCCCATGGATAATAATCATATATTTGCAAGATATTAATAGGACGGGAAATGAGTATTTCTATTAATAATTGATCAACAGAAGTATCAGTATTTCAGACTTCTGTGTCGGCACAGTTCGAAACCAAGAAACCAAGTTCCTTCCAGCTGGGTCTCCACCACTTCAATCCTCCACCAAAGGCAAGCTTATAGGAAAGAGGCAATGAGGTCCTCTCAACAATAAGGGAAGATCTTGGGGTTTGAACACTGTGTTTAGACTTGAGTGACAAAGGGATGCAGACTCAATATGAAGTAATTTCTCCAGAGTAACTTTTCTCTCAAAGTTGAATGCTTTCTCCTCTTTTTCCATAGCTCAAAATTGTGCTCTTATAGACTCTAGAATGCAATTGAAGGTCCAAGTCGGAATGTTTCCAGTATATGGAAGGCCAAAGATCAAAGATCTTCTATCGTGACATGGAAACTTGAGCTCATTTTTTATTTTCTGGCACAAATCCCGATATACGCGAGCTGTAGTGGAGCAACAAGCATATACACATCTTGCAAAGTAGTTAGGGAGTGTATATGTGGAAAAATATATATTTTTGTCTCTGGATTTATCAAAAAGGGATGATAAGTCTGCATAGGGAAATGGAAAAAGGCCCTCTATGCAAGATAGCAATGGTGAGGAAAATCTTGCTATAACACATATGCTCTTCGACTTTGAATTTTTTGTATGTCATGCTTTTATTTTCATAAATTTTTTTCATGTCTTGTGAAACCTTTAAATTCTATCCAACCTTTACCATCTTCTCTTCCATTTCCCTTAGCAATTATGACTCAATAACTACTTTTTGTATTAGGTTATCCCAACTCACTGGCATGTTGCATTTTCTTCCATACAAGGCTTTAAATAGGCTCATATTCAATGATGCCTCGTACCCATTATTGTAAGAAAATTCCACCAAATGAATATAGTATACCCATGTAAGGTACCAAAAAGTAATATGCATATCCATAGCACAAATATTATCAAATATTTTACCAAAAGGAAACAAAAAAATGAGGACAATACCAATAGGGACCAAAATGTGACACCTTTATTAATTCTAGAAAACAATTTTCACTTGCCTCTTCGATGGGAAACCTCCAATAGAGAAAAGATCAAGTGAAAATGATTTCACATGACAACCTTTCCAATGAGTTCTACTTCTATGTACACTACTTCCGTCTTCTTGAGAACGTTCTAGAGGAGGAACTTTCTAGAGGCAGAACCTTCTAGTAAGTCTTCCTACAATAGTTATGTTGACATTATTACATAGGAATTATTTACTAATGATGTAATTTATTACATAGAAATACATATTATTCTATCTACTTGAGGGGTTAAGGAGGTTAGGGCCCTAACATGACATCCCACTTAAATAACAACCTTGTCCTCATTGACTAAGATGTGGTAATTATTGCAGAATGGTGGTTGGCTCCCTTGTCACATCCTCGGGCTGTGTATCCTTCCACTATATTAAAAATTATTGAATTATGCGGTGATAGAGATGACACTCAAATTGGGCACGGATGACTTGTGGCTGCAACCAAATAGAAATATCTTCATCCAACTCAAGGAAACCAGTTTGGATCTAGCACTTGGATCTAATCAATTTATTTAAGTAAGAGACATGAAAAATTAAATGGAGCTTAGAGTGTCTGGCAAGGGATAATTTGTAAGCCATGAGCCCCATGCACTTAATGATTGTATAGGGGCCATAAAACTTTGGAGAAAGCTTTTGGTAGTGGTATTATTTAAGGGAAGCTTTCTTATATGGTTGTAGATGAAGAAACACTTAATCCCCTTCAGAAAAGTGGCATTTGGAACAGCACTGATCAACTTGTTGCTTCATTAAATTATGGACATGACCAAATTTTATTTGAGAGTGTGAAGAATGTCAACTGGAACTGTAAGGGTTTTTTCCACCTCCTAGACCTTGGAGACACTAGGTAGGTAAGATAATATGGAGGAGGGATTTTAACCATAGGCCACCTCAAAGGGAATCATCTGAGTGGCACCATGGTAATCATCTAAATAATATTACTGGGATCATACATGAATCCATTACCAACTTGAGTAAATTAACCGGCCTAGACCTTTCTTTAAATAACCTCAGTGGGAGTATGCCTAGTTTCATTAGTAACTTGACTTACTTGACATACTTAAATCTGGGTTACAATGAACTCACTGGGAGCATACCTAATTCCATTGACAACTTGATTTACTTCACTGACTTATATCTGGGTTACAATGTCTTTATCGGGAGCTTATTGGAAGCCATTGGTTGTTTGACCAGCCTCAACTAGCTTTTAATCTCTAACCATAATTTCACAGGTACAATTCAAGCAATTGGCAATTTGACCAACCTTTTTGAGCTTTCCCTCGATCACAACAATTTCACAGGTTCAATTCAAGCAATTGGCAATTTGACCAACCTCTTATGGCTTGATCTCTTTGACAATAATTTCACAGATACAATTCAAGCAATTTGCAATTTGGCCAACCTAGAAGATGCTTCAGTTGATAATAACAATTTCACAGGTACAATTCCAAAAAGAATAGGAAAGATAAAATATCTCATGTCACTATCAATAGAAAGAAACAATATTTCTAGCAGTGTTCCTAAAAGTTTTTGTGAGTTAGTTTGGCTTGTATATTTAGATTTTTTAGAAAACATATTACAGGGATCCATTCCTAAGTGTATTGGAAATCTTCAATATATGTCTAACTTGGTATTGAGCAACAATTTTTTTTCCGGGTATAATACCTTGAAATTTAAATAAGTTCACCAACTTATGGACATTGAAGGTGTCCAACAATTTGTTTCATGGAAATTTGGAGATACTATTTCCACTTTCTATGCAAATTTTCTTCGCATATTCAAATAATTTTTCTGGGGATCTGCCACAATATTTATTCAACTGTACCCAACTTCAACTGTTGGATTTAAGAAGAAATGGATTCACAGGTACACTCCCTCAACACTTGGTTTTTCTTCCCAACTTACAAGTTTTAAGTATCGGTTATAATAATATCCAATGTGTTCTTCCTCAATGGATCACAAATCTCACCAACTTGAAAGTGTTGGAATTATCCAACAATAAATTTAGTGGAAGAATACCATCCAATCTTGTCACATTACAAGGATTTCAAATTAATGGATCTTCACAACTAAGTTCAACCAAATTATATGAAGAGGTGGACATTGATATGAAATGATATCAATATGCATTAAGCTATGTATTGTTGATAAATATAATGATTTACTTGTCTAGCAATAAATTTATGGGGGAAATACCTGCAAACATGGGAAATTTGCATAGTTTGCGATTGTTGAATTTATCACACAACCAATTGGAAGGGAAAATCCCTGGATATCTTGGTCAGATATCTACTTTAGAGGAGTTGGACTTGTCTGTAAATAACTTGATTAGAATAATTCCTCAACAACTATCTGAATTATCCATGTTGGGATCTTTCAACTTTTCATCTAATAACCTATGTGGGCCAATCCCAACAGGAACTCAATTTGTTGACATGTGGGATGTCATTGTATATGAAAATAATAAGTGTTTGTGTGACATTCCTTTACCACTATGCAAGGAAAAGCAAGCGACACGAGTAATGGGCACTACAAAGGTTACAATGGGATCAAATTGGCTACACCAACTAGATGAGCGAGTCTTGCTATTTGCATTGCCTTTGGGAGTGGGAATTGGATTTGGTGGAGTTGTTTTTGTGATGACTACACGGAACAAAGATAGACATTTGATGATGACCCCTAATAAGAGACCCTTCTATGGAGTGTATAGATTCCCTACATAATCTTCAAAGATGTAGAATATATAATTGATAAATAAAAAATGTAATAGTAGTTGTAAAACATTGTTTAATGTGACTCTTATTCAACTTGCTAATGAATGTATGTTTGATAGTGTTGAAAAAGAAAACAACAAATTAGTTTTATTGTATTGTTGTAGTGTATATGGATGTTGATGAGAAAAAATTTAGAAGGCTCATAATGGATCTGGATATTAAAAAAATGTTAATATGATTTGTGTATATAAATGTTCCACGTTATTCTTTTATATCTTTGATGCCTACTTGACACACAATTTTTTTTTAAATGTTAATATGATTTTCGTATACAAATGATCCACGTTATTCTTTTATATCTCTGATGCCTACTTGACACACATTGTTTTAAGTAAGACTCCTTGTTAGTATTTGCCGAAGACCAGGACTCTAGTGTTTGCTTCAACATTGACTTTCGATTACTTTTCTTTGACTAAAGGTGTTTTTTGTTTTCCTCAAAGTTATACATAGGGAAAGTAAAATAGTTATTTTTTAATAATATTTTTTGCTTTTATTAAAGATTCTATTGGCCCATAAGATGGGCCTCTTATTGCCGAACTATTTTTCGGATGTTTATATATCCTTTTCCAATGTTTACATTTGTGGAACTCTTTTTTTAGATATGTTTAAGTTTACATATCTGATATCCTAAGTTTACATGATATCCTTTATATATATCTGATATCCTAAGTTTGCTCCCAATGTTTACATATGCATGTTTGTAATCTTAGATAATGTAAATTTATTGAATCTCTTTCACTTATGTTACTTAAGTGAGGGATATTCTTGCAAATGATCGTGTTGCAACCACTGCCTACACCTTATCGAACGAAGGTCGTCTCACCGCCTCACCACACCAACTGACTGACAAAGCTCGTTTCACTGCCTCACCGCATCAATTCACTGACAAAGCTTTAATAACAGGCCACCAACTGACTGACAAAGCTTTAATACCAAATCTTTAATAATAGTCCAATGGCTATTACTACCCTCTTTGTAGATGCGGCTTCAACGTTAGTGGACGCATGCATTAGAAGTAGCATAAGAAACCCACCCTCGCCACCTCTCCAACACCTCAACCCCGACTCATTGTCGATATCCCTGCACAATATCCAAATATCCAAATATTTTGCAATGTTTTTTTCAAATTATTTGGAAGCCAATATTTTAACGAGGGAAAACCATACAGATTGAATGACAAACATTCCATGACAACCTATTGCAACAAATATTAACACTAAAAACTGTGGTGGACTTACTATTCAGAAAAATGACTGAACCAAGATATCCCACAAAGTAACTTCTCTTTGATTCCTTGGGATTCATCGATAGAGAGTGTAGGTCCCAGAGTGGAGGAGGAGAGCATGTAGAAGCCTTCGATAACAAACCACATAGCATGGGAATAACATATTATTCTGGCAACGGAAAACAATAAAAGAGCATGGCTAGGAGGTTATAATGTTGTGCAAGAGACAATACTTGAAGGTTTATAATGGCTTGAACACCTCATTGTATTGTTACCCTTTAGGAATGTCTCTTATGCTTACCAATCACCCACGTTCTTACAACAAGCAATACACTTCCATGCTCTTACAACATGCAATACGCTTCCTCTAAGTGATTGCATGATCTAAGTGCTCCACAGTTGAGCGGAGCCATCAGTTGATCGATTCTAAGGTAGGATGACACCACTGCCTAAGCGAGAGCAAGCATCTAAACTAGCATCTGAGCGCATAGAGGCAAAGGTTGGTACAAAGGTGTAGGTTTTATACTAGATGTATAATGTTGTAAATTCTTATGATTCCCAGTGAAAGCAGTAGAGATAGTAAATATAAAGGGAGCCATGTGCATCAGAAGCACGTATAGTTTACCTCAGAGCTATTATATTCAAGAACAAATGTTGTGGTGGCTTCTTGGTCAATTGGCTTCATGGGGTAAGCTAGGTCTCTATATCCATCTGTAATGTTGTAACCCACATGCTCTTTATCTGTATTTGTGCCAGGCGAGGATGCTTCCTTTGTTGTTGGTCCTGCAGTCTTGAGCGATATTAATCAGAATTGAAATTGGTGTCTCTACTATTGGTGCTTCTTCCTCTGTTGGGTTAACTAATTCGAATATAATGGGTACTTACCATGGTAATATATATATTTTAATGGAACCAACTTCCCAGGGAGCTAACGAAGCTGGAGGCGTTTCCACATTATATTCTGGAGATGTTCCAGAAAAGAAAAGCACCTACTAAGGGCTTGACCAAAATCCTCCCACGTTTCACAGTTCGAAAGTTAGTATCCTCACCATATCGAGACCGAATAGTAGCCACTAACTTCTATGTGATTATCCTATTTATATAGCCTACCTCATATCTCCTGATCACCAGTTTTAGCACCAAAGTGCAGAGGCATGAATTGATCTTGATAATGGGGTAGCACTTAACCACATAGATGTGGTAGTTCATACAGATTTATGTATGAAATTTCTCTACACTTACTCCGCATGCAACTGTCGAATGTACCAGGCTAGACCGGCACTATTTCTGAGCCCCTCATAACTATTTACATGTACTTTCCATGCAAATGCCAAATAGATAGTGCTAGGGGACAAATGCCCTACTTTCTCGTTGAATAGTTTCTCGGTTTTAGTGTTAAAATTGTTACTTCTCAAATATACTACCAGGAACTCCATGCGCCTGAGCGGTTTTGTGGTTCTAGTGTCAACAATGCTTTCATGGTGTTGGTGTCCATGGGCCCGCAGGTTACACAAAGACTTAAACTCAGTTAAAAAGAAGACTATGACAAGAAGACTATGACTTGGCATATATCCAGCTAAAGATTTCATTGAGAATCAAAGTTGAAAATATCTTTGAATCAAGTCAAAACAAGAACATAAGTTATATGTGTAAAATCCAATACGATCACATGCAAGAGATCTTGCGAGGTTATAGGCAGTGATATCTTCCACGAATTTACAGTATTGCGCCACGTCGATTCAAAACATGTTTATTTTATGAAATCATGGAGTCTAATTCACGTCATTTTTTTTATTATTATTACTTAGTTAAATTTTTGTTAGTTAAATTTTAATATTAATTCTTTTAGTTTAGTTTTCTTCATTTAGATTTTACTTTAGTTTTAATTTATATTAGTTTAGTTATTTTAAGTTTTGATTTTAATGTAGGCTAATTTTGTTTGATTTTAATTATTTTAGTCTTAGTTTAATCTAGATTCATTACTGTGGTGTTGTTATGGTAATTTGTTTTAACTTAATTTTTAGTTTATTTTTATTTTTATTAGCTTTATTTAAACGATGTAAGGAGTTTCAGGTTCAATTAATTTTTATTTTTATTTTTAAGTAAAAAAGAGAGCAGATCTTGTTATGTTATATCATAAACAAAAAAGAAACATATGTCCTTGGGTTGCCAGTTGTTCCGCCAAAATAGCGGAAACCAAAATAGTTGGCAGCCTTGGATAACCATGTCCAAAAGAGGCAGACCACCATTTGCCCTGCCCGAAGGAAACCAGTATAGGTGGTGACTCATAGTCTGTGCATTTGTCCATGACCACTGAAACTGAAAATAGACTAAACGGAAAAGAGTTTTAACTGACATAACTCCTAACAAGTGCCTGAGCATCTAAAAATAACCAGAAGGCAATCCTAGCCAAGGAATTACCCTTTGAGATCTTCATTGTCGAGGTCTTCATTGGGCATTTCATTCCAAGTTGGCAGGGTATAGAGTCTCGGACACGTCAGACATCTTTTCTTTGTTGGGGCATTGGAGAAAGCATCGTAAAGCATGTCTATGCGTTAGCTCATGAGTGTGCCATGGTAGACCTGGTCTGCCATCTGGCGCCTCAAATCGAACACCAAGTCGAGTTGTTCCGGGTGGAAGAAGGGCGGAGGGACACGCCACTGGTCCGTAGTTGTCAAAATAGGAGGTGGCGCAAGGACCTCGCCACCCTCCTTCGACGTGCCACCACCCCTTGCCTCGCTTGTTGCAGCCCACGTTCCCTCATTTGCACCATCCTAGTGGTTTGTTCTCACGCTCCGCTCCTCTACCCCGTCCTTTGCTCCCATCCCTGTTCTCCCGGGGTCATGATCTGAGACTGTGAAAGGAGTGAGCCCCCCCAAGATTGTGTCATCCTGAGCGACCATTTGGATGAACTCTTCCGGGAGCTCCTCCTCAACGTAACAGATAGGGAAATCCTCCATTTGTGAGTCCATGGTGCCTGCACTGTGGTGAGCCGCTGTAATTTCCTGAGTTTCTTCCTCAGGGAAGATGGTTGGAGGTTGTGAATTCTTTGGCACCGTGAAGAGCATAGCCTTCGAAGGGATCTGTATGGGCTCCTCTAGGATGACCTCCTCCACCAACATTCTTGGCAGTGACTAGGCCATCCTTTCACTACCATCCATGCAATCAATCAGAGCTCTCTAAGTGCGGGAAATTGAGAGCGCCCTCTCAATCCTTTGCAGTCATTTTTGCCTTGCAGCCATGATGTACTAGGATGGGTCGCGACATGGCTTTCCTCGCTCCTGGGGCATCGAGAGGATGAAGCTAATGTCGAAATTACAGAGGGTGTAGCAATGGACACTTCCAAGTTCTAGACTGCGAGCCTGGTGCAGATCGAAAACAAAATGAGGAAGTATGATACAGAGGTGGATAATAACTGGGAGGTGTGATGGGATGGATGCCATGATCGCCTCCTTAGCATTGAATTTGTTGGTCGTCGGGCTGTTCGTGCGAGGGAGAAGTCCCATGGCTTCTGGCTTGCAGTTATGGCTAGCTCCCATTCTTAATGTTGAGGGGATGCGAGCCGGCCATCCTTATTTATGGTCTGGCCAAGCTTGGTGCGGCGTGGCACTTGAGTGCTACGTCTCACCCCATCCAGGAGTTCAATTAAATTTTATTACTTTAATGTTGTAATTGTTAATTTTGTTAGTTTAGTTTTAATATTTAGATTAAATTTCTATTTTAAAATTTAACTTATTAAAAATAGTTTTCTTTTAGTTTTAATTAATATGATTATGTTTTAGTTAATATGATTATATTTCGGTACTTTTTAATTTTAATTTTGTTTATTTTAATTTAGTTTGTTTTAATTACTAATAATTTAAATATTACTATTTAGTTTGGGGCGAGATTGTCTTTATTAACAAGCCCTAACCAAAAAGATTTTCGCTTGTTTTAAGATCTTACCCCTTTCATTTGAGCGGGTTCTCCCTTCCACCCAAAATCCGATCTTCCCGGCCCGTTAACGATTTTATTCTTCCGGGCTCCTCATCAACCGGCTATAGCCCCCGTTTTGTTTGTTAGTTAACTTTTAATCTTAATTCTTTTAGTTTAGTTTTCTTCATTTAGATTTTACTGTAGTTTTAGTTTTATATTAGTTTAGTTATTTTAAGTTTTGATTTTAATGTAGTAATTATTTTAGTCTTAGTTGAATCTAGATTCATTATTCATTATTATTGTGGTGTGGTTATGGTAATTTGTTTTAACTTAATTTTTAGTTTATTTTTTTTATTAGCTTTATTTAAATGATGTAAGGAATTTCACAATTAAATTTTATTAATTTAATGTTGTAATTGTTAATTTTGTTAGTTTATTTTTAATATTCAGATTAAATTTCTATTTTAGAATTTAACCTACTAAAAATAGTTTTATTTTAGTTTTAGTTAATATGAATATATTTGTTACTTTTTAATTTTGATTTTGTTTATTTTAGTTTAGTTTGTTTTAATTACTAATAATTTAAATGTTATTATTTAGTTTGGTTTTATTATAATTAGATTTTAGTGTGTTTATTAGATTTTGATTTTATCTAATTTGATTTTATAAGATTATTTTTTGATCTTATGGTTTGGATTTGTCCATTGGAGAAGATTTGGAGGCTAAGATTGTGGAGAAAAACTAACTCTCAAATGCTATATAAGAAGCATCAAATGAATGTAAAAGGGGGTTAGGAACTTGAATACCTTTTTGGGCTTTTGATTTAGTGTAATAGGAGTCTTTGTAATGTAAATATTTTTCAAAAGCAAGGAGATTCTAAGATTTCATTTTGCTAAATTTTGTCTTCATGTAATTTGTTTCTTATGTTCTCATTAATATTTCTTCTTTTCATAGAGAGATTAATTATTCAAAGAAAATGTGCCAAATTATGTCGTTTAGATACACTGCTATGTGTCCAAAAAAAAAAACCTGGCGAGTGGACAAGCACTTCTTATCTTTTTATTCAACATGTGTTAAGGTGTTTCAATCTATGTTCTATGATTCCTCAACAACCTTGGAACAAACTGGTGTGTCCCTACCTGTAAGTTCAGTATTTGAAAACTACACTCCGCAGTGAGCGATATATCAAAAGTGATTATTATTGCAGACCAATTTCCAACTATATCAAGTGCAGGGCGATCTCTTCTCGATCTTTATGCGATAAATAAAGTTGTGCTCTCCTTCTTATATAGCAAGTCCAACAAAAAAAGGTAGAGTGAACATGAAAATGACCGCTCCCCACTCCAGGTGGGGTAAACATTGATGTTGATCTGGTTAATTCCTTTCCCCTTAGTCTAGACCTTATTCTATGCGATTATTTGGCTCTTGTTGTACTTTATAAGGTTATTGTTGCACCTTCTTATTATGATTTTATTTATCCCACACCTGATCTTAGCAATTCAAGATGATAGATTTAGGACTGCTATACTATTCTATTGGCATGGAGATATGGTCAAAATATGAAGGCATATACTTCTCCCTTCATTCTTCATTAGCTGAAGTTTTTTATCCTTTCTGTAATGGGCTTCTCATGCAGCAGAGTGTTGAGAACAACATTGAATTCCAAGGGTGAATGGTGCTCCTCTGTACAAGATTTGCATTGGCTACCCACAAAATCTCGGGTTGGATTACTGTAAATCAAGGTGTGAGCAACCATGGTTTTGAAACTACTTAGTAGAACACACCCAAGTGCAGCATTATATTATTCTCTGTAAACGTTTCCATTGAAGTGGACGTACTTGAAAGTGTCAGTTCCAGGCCTAATAGTACCATGGTCGATCAATCAACTGCTTCATCAAGAAATCATTCTTCCTAGTTTAAGAAAAACAAACAGTTTGAAATTCGACGAGATTAATCAACCCTTAACCCATCTATCTCCATTGTTCCCTGTTACTGTCAACAATGGAAAAGTTTAGACAGAAGCATTGGAGCAGTTGGTACAGGTAGGAATCTCTGTTGGCAAAGAGATTTCATTAGGAAGCATTTCAAACATTCTCCATTTTCAAACTTGCCCGACAGGGACTACGCTTCCATGCAACACTTTTTATTATTCGAGAACGAAGGAAATTCATTTCATGAATCTTAGACTTCCCTAAAAGTAGAATAGGGAATAACTCTTTAATAAGAAGTTAAATGGATTAAAGAAATGGCTATTTTGTTTATATATCAATTGTTTTTAATGATATATATAGTATATATGATTTTCTCAAATATTAATATATTAAATCTATGTTAATAATTATATATAGTATAATCTATATTAATATTTTTTTAATTAGAGATTTAGTTTATTTAAATATCATATTTTTGTATGTAAATAACTTGAGTGGAATGATTCCTCAAATCATGTTGGAATCTTTCAACTTTTCATCCAATAATCTATGCGAGTCAATTTCAATAGGAACTTAGTTTGTTAAGATGTTGGATGTCATTGTATATGAAAACAATAAGTGCTTGTGTGACAATCCTTTACTACTATGAAAGAAAAGAAAGTGACACCAGTAATAGGAATTGCATGGATTACAATAAGATCAGGTTGGTTCCTTCAAGTGGATGAACAAGTCTTGTTGATTGTATTGATGTTGGGAGTGGGAATTGGATTTGGTAGAGTTATTTTTGTGATAATCACATGAAAGAAATCTAGGCATTGGGTGGTGCCTCCTAATAAACAACCTATCTATGATGTATATCAATTTCCTACATAATCTTCCCATACTATAGAATATATAATTAATGAACAAAAAATGTTAAACTTGTAAACCAACAACAATGTATATCAACTTCCTACATAATCTTCCCATACTATAGAATATATAATTAATGAATAAAAAATGTTAAACTTGTAAACCAACAACAATGTAGCAGTAGTAATAAAACGATGTGTTAAAAATTAAGAAAATGTAGGTTTGACGGTTAAAAAATTAATGCAAAGAATAGTCTTGAGAAGGAGGAGCAAAGTTCAGCAAGATTTTATCGGCTAATAAGATTTGTACGTATAAAATCTAATAACACTTTTAAAATTCCAAAAAAAGGGACAAGAAATAACTAATACAATATCATAATACAATGTGTATAAGTCCTCCCACAAATGGAATGTATTATACTACATCGTTGGATGACTAATTCATACACATTTTCAAAGTAACAGTTGTCGTTGTTATTATTCGAGATTGAGAACGATAGGGAAATTTGATTTCATGAATGGTCAAACTTCTAATGGAAACTAGATAAAAGGAATAACTCTTTTAACAAGTGTTGCATGGCAGTGTAGTCCCTGTCAGGTTGAAATGGGACAGGAAAAAGTAGCGGAGGTAGATGTAAACTACAATGGAGATGTGGCAAGCAACATCAAGCACAGGTGGTATCCATGCAGTAAATGACACGTGGCCTCTAGAGCCCCATCTATTTTTTGAAAGTATATAATATATTTTACTATGTTGAAAAATTCTGTCTATTTTGTCTGTATATTAAGAAAATACAATGTTTGTCTGTATATTAAGAAAATACAATTTTTGCATAGTGGAAGATAAAAAATTATGACAACATAAATATAAAAGGAGATAAAAAACAGTTTAATTTGAAATATATATAAAAAAGTTACATATTCCTGGAAATTTAAATGCATTTTTCATATAGACTGGTGGAAGATAAAAATGTATGAGGACATAAATATAAAAGGAGATAAAAAACAATTTTATTTGAAATATATCAAAAAATAATATTGTCTGTTACATATTCCTAGAAATTTCAATGCGTTTGTCATATAGACTGGGATTGGGGCTCCCGCGGACCATAATAGAAATATATACAAGAAATAGGACTGTAGAAAGAAGAAGTGGGCGACGATAGAGTGTAATACCTGAAAATAATAAATTGAAAGGTATCAGTCTTTGGCTAGACATTTCTATTTAAAAAAATGGAATAATTGGGTTGATAAACAAAGTAGGATGCGATCAGTAGACTTACAGTGATGGTATATATGACCCCTTTTTCTATTTTCTTGTTGATGCCTTTTCATTGATGTCGTCGATGGCTACTGGAATCGTGGCAACTTCCTGTTGCCTTTCATCGACGACCTTCTTCAACTCCCTTCCAAGCCATTCTTAAATGTAGCTTCTCATTGGGGAAACATTGATCTCATTCCAAATTTTTATGTTGAAAAATTCCCTTTCTAATTCCCTAAAGTCGATAGAAAGATTATGCAGAGCCTAATCAATTTCCTCATTATTTACTGAATAGTCGACTAGCCAGTCCTCGACGTCATCTTGACCATATTCAAGGATGCTGTAAAACTTTTCCAAAGACAACGCCTTAAAAATATCAACTTGTTTATCGAAGTCTTGCTTAGTTAAGGGCAAGTAGTTGATGATTAAGTTTGGGTCTTGGAATTCGTTGGTCCTTCCAGCTAAGTTTATTCTCAACAACTTTGTGAATATTTTTTCTTTCTTTGATATGGCTTGTTCACATGACTGAACAATGAGATGTAGGTTATTCACTTTTTCTTTCTAGCATGCATTTAATTGACCGATCTGATTTTTGGATGGGAGATATTGTTGTCTTCTTCTTGTTTCTGTCATGTTGTTGACAATGGTGCCAAAAGGAAGGACCGTTTCTAAATAGAAATGTTCTTCATATTTTAACTCTGCCTGCAAATGTTCGATCAAATTATGTGCCCTTGTTCCAAGGGAAGTAATGGTTTGTGATGTTTCCCACGCCTCAGTAACCAGTTCCATTCTTTTCTTGATATTATTCTCCACATATCCTCTACACGATGCGAGGAGGTTGGAGGATCCTTTTAACTTGGTTGCAAGGGTGGTAGGCATGGCTATTGCCAAAGGATTGGCAGGCATGGTTATTGCCAAAGGATTGGAAAGCAATGGCATAGGAATCAAAGCCTCTTCAAATTCCTTGACCCGGTCCTTCAGTCTGGCATTCTCGGCCTCAATGCCTCCAATGGAATCATCAAGTGCATCTGCAGTCGCTATGCGAAGTCAACAGATTTGGGACAGCCGCATCTTCACAAAGATAACCTATGAACAAGATTTTCCTTTCTTATTTTTTACATCTTTTTTTTCAATAATCAATTTTTTGGACTTGTTGTCAAAAACGACGCTCTGGAACACGAAGGATTCATCTTCGTCAAAATTTTTGGTATCAGATATGTCCATTGGATGACTATGCTGGATCGCGCCTCTGGGCTGATCAAGGTAGCAGAATACTTTATCCAGATTGGGCTCAAGTTCCATGTTCTCACTCTGAATTTCGGGCTCTTCCGCCTGTCCCACAATTTTTTTCTCTTCTTGTCTACTGGAAGCTTGTGAGAACTATCAATTTTAGGGTGAGGAGGGTCATTATCTCCTCCTCCATTTGAAGAAATCTGAATTGCTTTTTGGTTGTGGTGGTTCGTTGGAGCAATGCTCCGGGATGTCATACTTTTGGGAGTGTTATTCGTTGATTGAACACTCTTCTCACCGGGGCCTTTCCCCTGTTGCTTGTACAATTCAATGTTTCTTTGCAGTGTGTCTAGGTCACCGACATCAGAAGCATGAGTTTTTCCGCAAGAGCATTGTTGACAGTGACGCGCAAATGACATTCCATGATGTTTGAAATTAACACTCGGAAGGGATAGTATAACCATCCAAAAATTTTGGTTTTATGCGTATTAATGGGAGATCTCCTCAAATCTTGGTTTAGCATTAACGCATGCTAATTGCATACTTAGAAATAAGATAATATATATAATTTCTAATTTCTAATTGCAAAGGGCGCGGGCACAGGAAACAACGATTAGGAATTGGATATTTCTTGAACCCGCCAACCCGATGATCTGCGAAAGAAATTCGAAGAAATGGGGAAGTATGGAAAGTGGATGGACCAACTTCAAAATGGGGTGACAATAGTTCCACAAAAGATGTGAGGACTTGACAGTCAAATTGTATGTCTCATCATTTTTCAGTGCAAAATGTGTACCACAGAAGATGGCATGATAGGTAGACTGTAATACGGAAGACAATATGATGCAAGTCCGGTTGTAAATTTGTATATTGTGGAAGTCAGGGTATTGTTTGTAGGTCATGGAACAATAGAAGTGCAATCTAGAGCCCGCATACCCGGGAATTTGTGGTCGGAGAAGTGGCTGGGTATGGAATGGGGAAGAAGTCGGTCAGTGTCACAATATAAAAGAATGAGTGCAAACGTGAACCTGCAACTCCGCCTACCCACGCAACTAGACATTTTCGGGAAAACTTAAAAACGAATAAGTGACGAGAAAGATAAAGTTTAGAGAAAGGAGAAACGGATATTTGGTTAATTATAGAAGACGAAAAAGAAGGGATAATATATTCACATCTGTAATAGATATCCCATTTCCTAGAAAGATCTTTTCTGCATGTTTTTGGAGAAGTTATATACTTATTGCATATACTTGGAAAGAAGTGCGAAGGTGGTGGGCACATAAAACAACGACTAGGAATTGGAAATTGTCTACGATCCACAAAAGAGATTGCAATAAATTTGATCTAGGTCGATATTGGTTGCCACCCGCCCTATCTAACTGGCTTAAAACAATTTTCTGGCAATTTTGGTAATTTACTATTTTTAGCAGTTTTCACTTCCAGAGCCGTTTTGAGGCCCTAAATGATGTTTTTTGAGAAAACAGGTTTTCAATATGTGATCTCCTTTGTTATTTCCCCTAAATTTAATCTCCTCAATGATACCTTTCCAACGGGCTATCATACGCCTAAAACGGAGATCGTATGAAAAAGTTACGACCCTCGGAAGTTGATGTACTAACTTACCCAAACGGGGCCCACATGACTTTTGGCGCTTCATGTCCTAGGGTTAGGTTTTTGGATGTCTATGGCTTTTGGAATTTCTGTTTATTGTAAAAAGGCCTTCAAATACTCATTATAATCATCTTCTTGAAAATGAGCGCAACCATCACATCTCTTCTCAGAGATAAGTTGCCACCATTCCAACAAGCTTGTTTCCGTTGCATTTTACAGTTTCAACTTATTTTCTTATTGAATAGAAAACCATTTTTACTGTATCTATGTTATTTTGTATTAAGTACCTGTTAATAATATGTATCCATTTCATTATTCTCATAAAATCCATGTCATTGGTATCAAATTCATCTACTCCTTTTCATCTTAATGCATGTCCCCAACGAGGTCAGAGTATAAAGAGTTGGGTCTTGAGCTTGTTTCTCTTGAGGACAAAATATCTCACACACCGAAGTGACCTCTCATGGCAGGAGAAAATAAAGATGACATGATAGGATGTCCTTTCAAACTGTTGATTGAGGAATCCCTCATGCAACAAAGGAACGAGATGATGGATAGTTTCGCGCAAATCCTTCGACGGCTACCAACAGGCGACACATCTTCTTTGAGCGGAGGCGCCGCCCCCTTCAAGGTAAAAGTAAACTTTGACATTCCTATATTTGAAGGTCATATAGACATAGATGTTGTATATAAGTGGTTGAATCTACTAGAAGGGTATTTTTATGTCCATAACTTTTCGAATAGAGAAAAGATTACTTTTTCACTCCTCAAAGTCATTCCCCATGTCAAAGATTGGTGGGAAACCTTCTGTGAGCAAAAGGAAATAGAGGAAACCTCATTATTTATAGTCATGGCCACTTGGGAATCCTTCAAGGATGCTATTAAGGAACAATACTACCCTTTCGGAAGTTATGACGATTTGTATACCAAATGGACCACACTGCGGCAAGAAAGAGACCAAGCAGTGCCAGATTTCAAAAATATCTTCCATACCTTGTGCACCAAGATGGGTATCAAAGATTCAGAGTGACATCTGGTGCTCAAGTATTGTGGTGCTCTGCATAGATACATCCAAACTGAAATGGAATTTCTGGACATCTCATCCTTGGGCATGACCTACCGATATGCCGTCAAAATCAAGCAGAAGCTCAAACAAAAGACGCGGCAATTTGGGCCTGGGAACCCCTCACAACAAAATCCAGGAAAGGGCAGACCCAACCCATAGAACAAAGGACAGAGAAAATATGGAAAATATCAGGACAACCAGTCCAAGATGCAAGGAAATAAGGACACCAGAAAGACAAAGAAAGATACCGGGAAGTGGTGCGACTTCTATAAGAGCCCTTGGTATAACACTGTTGACTGCCGCTCAAAGCAGTCGCTGGTGGCCGAAGTGAAATATTTTGAATCAGATACGGGTTCTGACTCTGAGCCAGAACTAGAAATGGGAATATGGATCATTGATGCGGAACCCAGTGCCATCATTGCTACCACCAATATCCATCCTGGTGAACCAGACGAGCCAAAAGAAGGAGAGCACCTCTTCCATTCACAGATGTGGGTAAAAGGCACCCCGCTGAACTTCATCATTGATAGCGGTAGAAAAAAGAAACTCATCTCTTTATAGGTCATCAATCGGATGGCCCTACTGACAATGCCATACCCACAACCCTACAACATTGGATGGCTCTGAAAGGAAGCGATCTCCACGTCAACGAACAGTATCGACTGTCGTACGACATCAAGCCCTTCAAAGACAAAGTATTATGTGATGTTCTTTTGGGCCAACCTTATTTATGGAAACCTCATGCTATATATGAGTCTAGGCCTCGTAGTGTTATTATTACTTTGAATAGGAAATTGTACAGGATACCCAAGGAAATCCTAGCTAGTGTTATTTCCTTGATCTCTGCTAAGAAATGCAGAAAGGTCATCTCTCAGATGGGGAAGTTTGTCTTCTTCTTGATTCACTCTCAGAATAAGTGAAAGATCACAGCCACATCCAGGGTCTTTGTGGCCGACCTCTCCACATAGTAGAAGCAAGTAGATAAGGTCATGGAAGAATACTCATATATCTTCTCTTCACCTACTGGGGTACCTCTGCATTTCCAAGTCAAGCACCCCATCGAAGTGACCCCCAAGACACCACTACCCAATGGTCTAGTCTATCGCCACTCTCTCTTAGAGAATGAGGAGATCAAGTGATAGATCCAATAACTTCTCCACAAGGGGCACATCTGTCCCATATCATCACCTTGTGGGAGCCCAATCGTGCTAGTACAGAAGAAAGATGGAACCTGACAACTCTGCATTGATTACCGAGATCTAAATAAAATCACATTCAGAAACCGGTACCCGATTCCCAGAATCAACAAACTCCTTGATCAACTCATGGGGGGCAGATACTTCAGTAAGATTGATTTGAAGTCTGGCTACCACTAGGTCCCGATAGAACAAACAGATGTATGGAAGACCACCTTCAAGTCAAAGGAATTCCTTTTTGAATGGTTGGCCATGCCCTTTGGTTTGACAAATGCTCCAGCCACTTTCATGAGGTTGATGGATGATATATTGCAACCATTCACCAATACTTTTGTAGTGGTGTATCTGGATGACATTATCATTTACAACAAGACTTGGGTCGAACACTTGCAGCATATTTAGCAGGTTTTGCACACCCTGTGGCAACACAAGCTATACAACATTTTGGAAAAATGCCCCCTCAGCATGGACAAGGTCCATTACCTGGGATACATCGTTTATTAGCATGGCGTACATGTTGATCCAGCGAAGATCTAGGTCATCCATTACTGGCCAGCCCCAATCACACTCACTGAGATTCAGAGCTTCTTGGGCCTTGCCAATTTCTACCGCAGGTTCATGTTGGGATTCTCCCATATTGCATGGGCCCTCAGCCAAATAACCAGGGGTGGTGGTAAGGAAAAATTTGCGTGGTTCCAGTCCCAAAAAAAATCATTCGATGATTTGAAGAAGCGCTTGTGATCAGCCCCAATACTTTCACTACTAGACCTGCAACAACCCTTTAATATCGAGACATATGCTTCATACTATGTTGCGGGTGTCGTTATCACTCATCACGAGCACCCTGTGGCCTACCATAATGAGACACTATCATATGTTGTTCGTATGTACCCTACTTACAACAAAGAAATGTAATCCATTGTGCAAGCCTGTCGTTAGTGGAGACATTACATTCTTGGGAAGGAGACAGTGAGCCACACTGATCATAAGCCAACGTAGTTCATGCAGACACAAGGAAAATTGCAGAATGACCACCATCAAAAGTGGTCCACATACTTGTAGCAATTCCACCTCAACATCAAGTATAAAACAGGAAGCACCAATCACATCGTTGATTTCCTCAGCAAATTTCTAGTCGCGACACTCACCATGGTGCTAGTCTCTTATGGCCATGAGACCTTTAGATGGCCCCAACTCTATGAGACAGACCCAGACTTTTCCACCGCCTACCAAATGTTGGGGGAAAACACAATTGTCGATAATTTCCATCTTCAAGATGGGTTGTTGTGTCATCTAGGCCATATCTGTGTTCCATCAAGTGAGCGAGCGAAGATGATCTAGGAATCCCACTATAGTCAAGAGGAAGGACACTTCGACGTCGAAAAGACAGTGGCGATGCTACAGAAACATTTCTACTGGCTGAAACTTCGAGAGGAGGTCAACAAGTATATCAGGTCCTTCACTGCCTGCGCTATTGCCAAACCGACCACTAAGAAATAGGGCCTGTACACCCCTCTTCCTACTCCTGACAGACCATGGGAATCCATATCAATGGACTACATGTCAGGCCTCCCATCCACCAAGTGGGGAAATGACTGTGTTTTTGTGGTTGTTGATCACTTTTCTAATATGGCGATTTTGGTTGCCTGCAAGAAGAACATCATAACAGAGGATACTGCCAAGATCTTCTTTGAACGAATCTGGGTGCATTTTGGAATCCCATAAACCATCGTCTCATATTAGGACATTCGATTTCTCAACACATTCTATTCGAGCCTCTGGTCACTGCTGAACACCAAGCTCACCAAATCTACGACCTTTCACCCCCAGACAAATGGCCAAACTGAAGTCATAAATTGAATGAGATTGGATATCCTTTGCATGTATAATTCAAAGCACCCTCAGACATGGGATGAGATCCTTCCCTATGTCCAACATAGCTACAACCGAGGCCTACATAGATCAATCAACCACAAACCCTTTCAGGTGGGGTTGGGATTCCAACCACTGGGTCCCATAGATGTTGTGCTTCCCCTTGCGGTCACCTCGACCGACTCATATCCTACTCCAAATGAAGCTGAAAAAGCCACCTGGTTCATTGAGAGGATCCAACACATCTTCCAAATGGTTCAGGATATCCTACAGAAGTCCAATGAAAAGTACAAACAATGCCATGATCAACATCGGGTTCCACATAAGTTTCAGGAGGGTGACAAAGTTTGGTTGCACTTGTAGAAAGAACGCCTTACAGGACCCCATCGAAATATTTTATCACTCCGTTATGGGCCGTACACCATCACCAAGGCCATGGGGGATAATTCTTTTGAGCTCAACATTCCTCCTTTCCTTGGCTTGCACCCAATGTTCAACGTGGATCTCCTTCGCCCTTATTTCCCACCATTATTGGACACCTCAGAAGTAGCAGAACAACTGACAACAATAGATCTCAACCCAAAATGCATACAACATGCATCCAGTGACCAGATTGTGGACACATATATCAAGGGAACTTAGCAACAAATGATCCAACTTTATCGAGTCGTCAAAGCAGGGCAGCTCCTGCACCAAGGCAAGTGGCTCACCCAGGGCCAAATTCAGCAGAAATTTCCTCATCTGATGGGGGACCTCAATGAAATGGAGACCATTTCTTCCTAAGGAGGTAGTATTTATCTAGGTGGATATTGATGGCCACCCACCTTTTCCAACTGGCTCAAAACAATTTTCTAGCAATTTTGGTAATTTACTATTTTTAGCAGTTTTCACTTCCGTAGCCGTTTTGAGGCCCTAAATGATGTTTTTTTTTTGGAAAATGGGTTTGCAATATCTAAATTCCTTCAAAATTTTCCCTAAAATAAATCTCCTCGATGATACCTTTCCAACGGGCTATCATACGCCTAAAACGGAGATTGTATGCAAAAGTTATGACCCTGGGAAGTTGATGTACTAACTTACCCAAACGGGGCCCACATGACTTTTGGCGCTTCATCTCCTAGGGTTATGTTTTTGGATGTCTAGGGTTTTTGGAATTCATGTTTATTTTAAAAAGTCCTTCAAAGCCTCATTGTAATCATATTCCTATGAATGAGCGCAGTTGTCACATCTCTTCTCAGAGATAAGACACCACCATTCCAGCAAGGTTGTTTCCGTTGCATTTTATAGTTTCATATTATTTCCTTATTGAATAGAAAACTAGTTTTATTGTATCCCTTTTATTTTGTGTTAACCACCTGTTAATAATATATAGTCATTTCGTTCTGCTCATAAAATCCGGATCAAAATGGTCGTGGAAAGCGGTTGGACGGGTTTCAAGATAGGTTGACAAGGGTTCCCGAGGAAACATGAGGCCCCTACGGTCAAATTGTATTGATTAGAACTTTTGAGTGCATACTGTGTAACATGGAAGAGGGGATGATGTAGGAATTCGGAACAAGGGATCCAATACAGGCTGGAAAGGGTTCTCGAGGAGACATGAGGGCCCGACGATCAAATTGTATGATCAGAACTTTTGAGTGCATACTGTGTAAAACGAAAGAGGTGTTGATGTAGGACTCGTGAACCTACAAGTTTGCCAACCTATGCAGCTAGACATTTTTGGAAAAATGACAAAGTGACGAGAAAGATAAAGTACAGGGAAAACAAAAATGATAATTTGGTTAAGTATAGAAGATAGAAAAAAAGGGCTAATATATTCACATCTGTAATAGATATTCAATTTCCCGGAAACATATTTTCTGCACATTTATGGAGAAGTTATATACTTATTGCATATACTTGGAAAAAAGTGTGAAGGTGGTGGGCATAGAAAACAACGACTAGGAATTGGAAATTGTTTGAACCCGCCAACCCGACGATCCGCGAAAGAGATTGCAAGAAATTGTCATGGAAAGTGGTCGAACAGACATCAAAATAGGTTGACAAGGGTCCCGAAGGAAACATGAGGGCCCGATGGTCAAATTGAATTGATCAGAACTTTTGAGTGCATACTGTGTAACATGGAAGAGGGCTAATGTAGGAGTCCATAAGTCACTTTGCATATCTTGGAAGTGAGGGGGGGGGGTCTGTTTGCAGGTCAAGGACACTGGAAGTGAAGTCCGCATGTCTGGGAATTTGCAAGTGAAAAAAGTCAGGTAAGTATGGAATTGGAGGCATAAAAGAGATCCCAAGAAATGGTGAAATATGGAAAGCGGACGCAGGGGCTTCAAAACAGGGTGACAATAGTTCCCCAAGAAACGTGAGGACCCGAAGGTCAAATTGCAGGTCTTAGAAATTTCATGTGCAAACTGTGTATCACAGAAGAGGGTATGATGTGGGAGTGGGACAACAAATTTGTATGATGTGGGAGTGTGACAGAACAATGAAAGTGCAAAATAGAGGTTGCATGCCTGGGAATTTGTGATCTGAAAAGTGCCTAGGCATCGAATGGCTAGTGGTTGGTCGGAGTCACATTTTCGGAAAAACGACTAAGTAACAAGAAAGAGAGAGTAGAGGGGGAAAAGAAACAACAAATTCATCAAGTATAGAAGAGGGAAAAGAAGGTCCAATATATTTAAATCTGTAATAGATATTCCATTTGCTGGCAAGATGTTTTATGTATGTTGTTGGAGAAGTTGTATATATATTTCATATACTTGGAAAGAAATCTGAAGGTAGTAGGCACAGGAAACAACAACTATAAATTTGAAATCTCCTAAACCCACGAACTCGATGTTCCACCAAAGAGATGTCAAGAAATGGTCAAGTGTGGAAAGTGGTCGGACAGGCTTCAAAATAGGGCAAGAGATTCCCGAGGAGCCGTAAGGCCCCGACTGTCAAATTTTATATATCAGAACATTTCGGTGCAAAATGTGTAACATGGAAGATGGGATGATGTGGGAGTCTAGAAGTAAATCTTCATATCACAGAAGATGAAGTGTTATTTGCAGGTCATGGAACAATGGAAAGTGAAATTTAGATAAGGGGAAGCACTCGGTCGAAACACATGAATTCGCTAATCCATGCAACATGACATTTTCAGAAAAAAATGACTAAGTAACTAGAAAGAGAAACTACAAGGGATAAAAGAATGGGAAAATAGAAAGGCGGAGGGCAATTTTCGTAAGCGCGAATTGGTTTCAAACAAGCCCCATTGTTGCAAAACCATCATTTTCTAGTAATTGTCAGCAAATGCATTGTTGAAGATTAGATTTTATTGCAACTTGTGGGAGTAAGTGTGTTCTTGATACATTCTTCCATGACTGTAACATATTAACTTAAGTATTAAACTTCTTGCATTATGGGTTTTTAGCATTAAAGATTAATAATTGCATGTCTAGATACAAGAATGACGATCTTGTTGCAACATTGTGATTTGGTATTGCTATGTTCTATCTACATTATGGATAGAATTGAACGTTTGTTTGAAACTGTCTGAAATTAATTTTTTGTTTCCGTAAAATCCCGATGGATCGACACAATGCATTGTCATATAATTGTTAGATGCTCCATTTTAGAACAAATTACATAAGAAAAAACAATATCGAAGAACTACGACACTACTGAACCATGCCAATGAGAAGAGGTGTTAAATCCAGAAACGAAGCAACGACCAAGACTCCAAGGAAGTTTTTTTAATAGTAAATCCATTAAAAAAAAAGAACATTGAGCACTGTATATCTATCCTTAGAAATTGGACCGAGTTATTTGGGCCAAAACATTGAACATATTTGTCATAAACATAGGCACAGGATCTGCAACATGCAAGAGCCATCAAGATGCTCTTCAACATGCATACAAAAATGATTACCATGCTTTTTTTTTTAGGAAATCCTTGCAGTTTTCTCCTCGATGGATCATCCTGTGGTAAAATTGATAGTTGTCAGAAGATTCTTGTGAGGAAGAAGATGAAAGAAGTTATAGTGAAAATGTAATAACCCTCAATTGAAATTTAGGACACACCAAGAAACCACCTCTCCACAGTTGAAAACTTCAGGGATAGAGGTTGCACGTACAATTCTAGAATCCCAAATTAGTCCATTCTGGGTGGAAGAAGATGACTAGTAGGAATATGCCTTGCACCAGTGGGAGTTCTGGTCCTCATTCCCAAAGATGTTGATTGTATATCCAGAGAAGAGGACAGTGGTCCCGCAATTGGATAGTTTTTTTGTTTTAAATATATCTTTGGGAGCATCAACAGATCATTTCCTTACAGTGAAAGCATTCTGCCCAGAAAGGACTAATTTGGACCTCTCGAATTCCTACTTTTGAGTTGGAAAGTCGCTATTACGTTCAACGTCGGTTTATTTTCTGAAAGTCCTTCTTTTGGTTTTGTTAGGACTGCCATCGTCGAGACGGGAAGTACTGCCCGTTATGGTTGATTTCAATTTGGGTGTAGGAGTGGGAATAGTCTTTTCATTGCCATCATCTACTGTCGCATCATCGTCCATCAGATCATCTTCTTCTAGCTTGGAATCCGTCGCATCAACCTCTGCGCCATCCATCAATGAAACTGGGCAGGTTCTCTGAGCAGAAAAGGTTTCCTAGGAATTCTTTGGCTTGAAATATATCTCTCGATGCACCAACGAACCATCTCCTTTTTTTCTCTTGGGAGGAGGGAGATGAGTAGTAAGAATATGCCCTAGAATAATGGAACCTCTGGACATCATGCCCGAAGGTGTTTACTATATCTGGACAAAACTGATGCCATAAGTTAATGATAATTTCCGTTTTCTCTAGATGATGTTTGAAATGAAAATTGGGGAGGGATAATATAACCCTTCGCAAATCTTGGTTTAATGTGTATCAATCAAAGCTCTCCTTGATCCTTTCACTGATCAATGACAATCTCTAGGATTCGTGGGTAATGAGTTGTTACCATTAAAGCTTACTAATTGCATATTTAGGAAAATGTGCGAAGGTGGCAGTGACGACAAAGAGTGATTAAGAATTAGAGATTTCTTAAAGGTGCCAACCGACTGATGCACGAAAGAGATTGTATCATGTTTGAAATGAATACTTGGAAAGGATAACACTCTTCTCTGCAAATATTGGTTTCATTCATATTAATGACAAATCTTCTCCGGCCTTCCGGACATTAATGACAATATCAACGGTTCATGCATGATGAACTACTAGAATTAAAGATGAATAATTGCATATATAGAAAGAAGCACGGAGGTAGCGGGGATGGCGAAGAGTGAACAAGCATTGTACATTCCATCCACCAGCCAACCCGCGGAACATATTCCAAGAAATGCCCAAGTATGGAAAACGGTCGGGTGGGTTACAAAAAAAAGGGTCACAAGATATACCCAGGATATGTGAGGGACTGATGGTCAAATTGTATGTCACAATGACATATTTCGGCCATCAATTTGTATATCTCGGAATTTCGGGTGTTGTTTGTATGTAGGGGAAAAGTGGAAGCACAATGTTGAGAAAGCAATTTGTATATTGTAGAACTTCGGGTGCTGTATATAAAAGCATGATACATTTGGAAAAAGGACCAAGTAAACAGAAAGCTAAATAAAATGAGATGAAGGGGAATTTGTTTTCTAATTTGTAGATCACGAAAGTTTGGGTGTTGTTTGTAGGTGGCGGAACAATGGAAATGCAATGTTGAACCCACCTATCCGGGAACCCGTGATTCAAAAAGTTTGTTCAATATGAAATGGGGAAGCGGTCGATCGGGTTGGTGATATAAAAGTAACAATGGAAATCTAAAGATGTGAATCCGCCAACTCTCGCACCTAGACATTTTATGAAAAACCAGTAAGTAACCAGAAAGGCAAAGCAGAGGGAAAAAAGAAAGCAGATGGAAATTTTCGGAAGCAGGCATTTGGTGTAAGAAATCCCCATTGATGGTCTTAACAGTAACTATGAATTGCATTAAACATGTTAACAGGCTCTTCAATCAAGGAATAGATACAACGAGTGATGTTTATATTTTCCAGGATCTGTTTGTATAAGAGAAGTGTCGAAAAGTTACATGAAAATCAATTTTGGGATGTTTAAGTAAATTTTTTGTATTGTTAGCTACACGACAAGTATAACAATGATGAATTTGAATTTTAATGTCCTCTCCTTCATATGATAGTTCCATTAGTCTTCCCATAGTATATGTTATTTTATTTCAAATTATTCCAGGGAATCAATTTTGCTAAGTTCATCGATTAAGGAAAAGTGATAAAAAATGAGATAAAGGGGAATTTGTTTGATAATTTGTAGATCATGGAAGTCTGGGTGGTGTTTGTTGGCAGCAGAACAATGGAAACGCAATGTTGAACCCACCTATTTGAAAACTCGCGATCCAAAAAGTTTGTACAATATGAAACGGGGAAGCAGTCTGTCAGGTTGGTGATATAAAAGTAAGTGGAAATTTGAAGATGTGAATCTGCCAACTCCCGCACCTAGACATTTTCCAAAAAAATGAGTAAGTAACCAAAAATGGAAAGAAGATGGGAAAAAATAAAGGGGATGGAAATTTTCGGAAGAGGGAATTGGTGTAAGAAATCCACATTGATGGTCTTAACAGTAACTATGAAGTGAATTAAACATGTGAACAGGTTCTTCAATCAAGGAATAGATACAATGAGCCATACTTATAGTTTCCCGGATCTGTTTGTATAAGAAAAGCGTCAAAAAGATACTAGGAAATCAATTTTGGGATGTGTAATTAAAGTTATTGTACTGTCAACTTCACCGCCAGTATTAAAAACGACGAATTTGAATTTTAATGTCCTCTCGTTGATATGGTAGTTCCATTGGACTTCACATAGTATGTATTCTTTTATTTCAATTTATTCCAGGATATAAATTTTGCTAGGTTCATCGATAAAGGAAAAGTGCTAAAAACAAGATAAAGGGGAATTTGTTTGTTCATTTGTAGATCACGGAAGTCCGAGTGTTGTTTGCAGGAGGCACAACAATGGAAATGCAATGTTGAACCCGCCTATCCGAGAACCCACAATCCGAAATGTTTGTTCAATATGAAACTGGGAAGCGGTTGGTCGGGTTGGTGATATAAAATTAAGTGGAAATCTGAGGACATGAATCCGCCAACTTCCGCACCTAGACATTTTCCAAAAAATGAGTAAGTAACCAGAAATGGAAAGCACGGGGAAAAAAGAATGGGGATGGCAATTTTCAGAAGCGGGAATTGGTTTAAGAAATCCCCATTGATGGTTTTAACAACAACTATGAAGTGCATTAAACATGTCAACAGGTTATTCAATCAAGGAATAGATATAGTGAGCCATGCTTATAGTTTCCAGGATCTGCTTGTATAAGAGAAGCCTCGAAAAGCTACATGAAAATCAATTTTGGGATGTCTAAGTAAAGTTATTGTACTGTCAGCTTCACCGCAAGTATAACAACAATGAATTTGAATTTTAATGGACTCTTGTTCATATGATAGCTCCATTATACTTTGCGTAGTATATATTCTTTTATTTCAAATTATTCCAGGAGATTAATTTTACAAAGTTCATCGATCAAGGAAAAGTGCTAAAACGAGCCACATACTACATTTGCATCACTGGGCTTATATTAAAGGGAAAAGCATGCCCTATATAGTCTTTAAGATCATATAAAAACTACGAAGATCATGAATTTATTATTAATTTTCTAGAACGAAGAATACAACCAAGAACCAAGTAAACACCAAACAAGCTGCAAGCAAGATCCCACAAGGTTCCATAGAGCAGCATGCATCGACCTTTGCATCAAACAATTTGATATATAAAAAAAACACGTCATGGCATTGGTTTTCTCTTACATCTGGTATATGTTCCCACAAGAAAGTATTTGGGGCCATGGGATATGAAAAAAAGTCTGCCAAACAGAAGACATCACAAAACCATCTTAGCTTTGCCATTGTACGCTAGTTATAACTAGATCTCAAAATGGGGAACACGAAAGTTGTCGATTACTATTTTACCATTAAGAAATATCATTATGGACATTTTCTTCTGATAGTTCCATGTTCTATCACTACTAGTTTTAACAATGCCAAATTTCCAATATTATTGGAAATTCCTGATGATTATGCCCAGATGAGCAATCTATTTCGACGGTTCAAAGGACGGGTCCGAGTTATTTATAGTTTGATACTTTTTATGGGGTTTGTTGTCATGCTTTCCATTTCTGGACTGAACAATATTATGCATGTGCAATCTCTATAGTGAGATTTTAAAATATCAAGTTGATGTTTCAATCCATGCTAAGTCCTTTTTTTTCTCAATTAGGGCATCAAGAAAATGCAGATACCATACCATAAATGTATAGTTGGAGACATTCAATAAACACTGTCTATACTAATTTTGTCAACCAACTCGGTTTACATAAAAATGATCCCCATATATATAAAAATAATGTCACCCTTGGCTTCTAGGTTCGAACTACTCCCTCCTAGAATCATGGATCCGTTTTATTTGAAAGAGAGCAATGACTTCAACAGATTTACTAAAAATAGAAAACCCGACTTTGCCAAATCATAATCGTAACCAAAATATTCTTTACAATCATTGATCATGATCAAAATTCGACCATATGGTTGTGATAAGTCATCATGTGCATTTATGGACACTCTGTCACCCCCGCACAACAAGTCTTCGACGCAACATTAACCTACAACAAAAAACGCAACAGATTGTGCAACAAACTTGGAGAAATAGGCGTTAAATATGACATCATATATCACTAATAAAAAAATATTTTTTGAAACTGAGAGAGGTTTTTGTATTTAATATCGTTATAAAGGAAAACCTCTCTCGTTTTCTTGAAATTCATCTCCAGATAGCTGACATACATGTCACAAAAACATGTCTCGGACAGGTGATCAGGGGATCAAATTTTGCTCAAAAATTCAAAGTCTTAAGAATCGCTTCAAATCATACGAGAGAGTAGACCTCATCATTGCAAACCCAACGCAACTCATTTGGGTTCAAACGGACATCGGGAGCGAGAGATATCACGTTATGTTCAAATTTACAAACAGGCAAAAAAAAGGGTTGTTGATTGTACAGTCCGTACGGATGCTGACGTGGCAGGCCGTACGACATGTGGCAGATCATACATCACGTGGAAAGATGGAATTTGGACAGCTGGTAGGTGACTTCGCATGTTTGGCAGCGAATGGAGCGATGACACGTGGCCCAGTAGGTGGCCGCCACGTGTCATCTTTTTTATTTGGTTAAAACTTGTGTCATTGGCAGGAGTCGACCCCGCGACCTCCGGGCAGGGGCAACGACTTGGCAAAGAGCCGCCAACCGGCATGCCACCGTGCTTTGTTTATTATATATGTGTCCTGGATTATATTTAAATTTGAATGTATGTGTGGTTTGGGCCGCGACCGGGCCGGGGCTTAGCCCCAGCCCTTGGTCGCGCGCTATTTCCATATGACTTCAGCCTTGGCGGTTAGGGGCTAGGTGGGCCCATAATTGTCCTACAGTTCGCACCGTTTGTGCGGTTGCATTTGGTGCCGGGATTTTACGCTTAAATAAGCTTGTGTGGTAGGTTGAACATACAAGGGTGCAATTTGTAGATGCAGAGACAACAAGCTTGAAGGGGGGACTTCCAGGAAGCCTAACTTCTTCAATTTTTGGCCAAACAAGGTACTGAAAAAGCCCAGCTAGGGGTTTTTGGACGTTCTGAAGCCATTGGAGTAGTCTATTTGGTAGTTTGAGCATTGTAAAGAACATTTTTTATCACTTTCAGAAAATAATACAAATGATCCATTGGAAGCTGGACCAGGAGATGTAGCCCAAGAGAGGGGTGAACTCCTTTATCATTTGTTGTGTTATGTGTTTTATGTTCATTGATTATGCTTTTGTTTATATGCATCTTGAATGAGTAAATCCTATTAATGATGTGTTGCAAAGTTCATCCATTTTCTTTTAACACATAAAATTTAACTTGCAAATATTTTTAAGATTACAAGTCTTTTTCATTTTTAGATCAAGTTGGTATCAGAGCACTGGTTTTTGAAGACTTGATTATTTGCAAGTGTTTTGTTTTCTGATGCTCACAAGGTTTAAACTCACAAGAGGAGAAGGTCAACTTGTAGAGCCAAGTTCACATCCTTCAAGGAGGAAACATATTCCGTCACCACAGGTTTCAAGGAGACATTCACCAAGTATGGCTCATGAAGAGAGTCATGAACATGTTCCTGCAGAAGATGAAGATCTCAGAAAGTCCTGTCATGGAAATGAGAGAGATGATGAAGATATTGATTGAAAGGAATACAAGGTTTCAAGGTGAAGGCTCCAACCCTTCAAATCATAAGGGAGATAGTGGTGATAAAACTCCAAACGGAAATGGAGGGAATGGTGCCTCTCCACCACCCTCTCCTCCATCATCATCTTCTTCTTCTTCTTCTACCAGTTCAAGACCTCTTCTGAATTCTCCAAAGGGACATGGTAAAACTCCTTTGCAAATTCCTTCATTAAATCTTGATATTAAATTCGAATTGCCAATTTACAACGGAGAAGTGAATGCTGAGAAATTAGATAATTGGATACATTAGATTGAGGTATATTGTAGGATACAAAAAATTCAAGATGATGAAACCAAAATTCAACTTTCTTCTTTAAGATTGGATAGTGCAACACTCATTTGGTGGGAATCCAAGACTCAGGAGGACATGAAAAAGCATGGTAAAATTTTAACCTCTTGGAATGATTTTATTGTTGCAATTAAAAGACAATTTTTCCCATTGGCATATAAGAAAAGGGCTACTATGGATTGGCAAAATTTTAAACAAGCTAAGGGACATAATGTACAAAGCTTTACTCAAGAATTTAGGAGAAGAGCTTTGGTTTTGGGAGTAGATTTGTCTTCTCAAGAAACTTTACTCAAATACATTGGAGCTTTGCATAGTTATTTGAGACATACTATACTCATGTTTAATCCTTCAAA
>ML778807.1:95392-118011 GCA_009831015.1 Picea engelmannii | reverse complement strand
TCAACATTATAAGAGAAGCACATTCTTCTCTTATTGCTGGTCATTTTGGTGTAGGCAAGACAGTGGCTAATTTGCAAAGATACTGCTACTGGCCTAAAATGAATGAAAGTGTTTCAAGATATGTTTGAGGATGTTCGTTATGTACCACAAGTAAACCTAGCAATCAAAAGTTGGGTTTGTATATTCCATTTCCATTTCCTTCTCGACCTTGGGAGAGTATTTCCATGGATTTTGTAGGTGGTTTGCCTATGTCGAGATGAAATCATGATTATCTTTATGTTGTGGTTGATCGTTTTAGAAAAATGTGTATTTTGATGCCTTGTACTAAGTAGGTTACAGTTGAACAAATGGCACAAATGTTTTTTCAAAATGTTTGGGTACATTTTGGATTGCCTAAATCCATTATTTCTGATCGGGATTCTCAATTTGTTGGAAGTTTTTGGACGAGTTTATGGGCACTCATGGACACCAAACTTAAAAAAGAGCACAGATTTTCATCCACAAACAGATGGTCAGACAGAGGTGGTAAATCGAACAGTGGTGCATCTTCTTCATTCTTATTGCAGCAAGCATCCTAAACTTTGGGATGAGCATTTACACTACATTCAACATGCTTACAATCGAGCTAAGCACTCTTTGACTCAAACGTCGCCATTTGAAGCATGTTTTGGCTATTTGCCCAAATCTCCTTTAGATTTTATATTTGGGGAGGATATTGCTATCAATGGTCAATATGAAATTGATAGGGTAGAAAAGTTCATTGAGCAAATTCAGTCGATACATTAGGTGGTGCAAGAGCAGTTGGAAAAGAGTCAAGCCAAGTACCAGACGAGACATGACAAGCATCGTGTTGATCACAGTTTCCAGGTTGGAGATGAAGTTTGGCTTTACATTAGTAAGGAGAGACTTAAAGGAGAAGGTAAAAAATTGAAACCGATCCGATATGGTCCTTTCAAGATTATCGACAAGATTGGTAACAATGCCTTTCATTTAGATTTGCCTCCTTATATGCAAATGTATGCAGTTGTTAATATTGAGAATTTGAAATTGTATGAGCCTCCATTGATTGATGATCATGGAGAGCATGTTTAGATTCCTTCTATAGATGATTTTTCCCCAGAGTATCTTACAGAACTGCATGAAGACACCATCCTTGATAGGAGAATGCGGACTTCAAAACAAGGAAATGTGGAGTATCTTCGAGTTGGTCTTAAAGGTACAAATCCAAGAAAAGCCAAGTGGATTGAGGTTGGAAGGGTGAGGGAACTTTACCCTCATCTTCACATAGACTGAATATAGTCTTTTGGAGGTCCAAAACCTTTCCAATGGGGAGGTGTGATCAGGGGATCAAATTTTGCTCAAAAATTCAAAGTGTTTGGAATCACTTCAAATTGTATGAGAGAGTAGGCCTCGTCATTGCGAACCCAGCACAACTCATTTGGGTTCAAACGGACATTGGGAGCGAGAGATATCGTGTTCTGTTCAAATTTACAAACGGGCAAAAAAAAGGGTTGTTGACTGTACAGTACGTACGGATGCTGACGTGGTAGGTCATACGGCACGTGGCAGGCTGTACAACACATGCAAGGATGGCATTTGGATAGTTGGAAGGTGACTTGGCATGTTTGGCAGCGAATGGAGTGACGACATGTGGTCGAGTAGGTGGTCGCCACGTGTCATCTTTTTATTTGGTTAAAACTTGTGTCATTGGCAGGAGTCGACCCCGCGACCTCCGGGAAGGGGCAATGACTTGGCAAAGAGCTGCCAACTGGAGTGCCACCATGTGTTTTTTATTATATATGTGTCCTGGATTATATTTAAATTTGAATGTATGTGTGGTTTGGGCCACGACCGGGCTAGGGCTTAGCCCCAACCCTTGGTCGCGCGCTATTTCATATATGACCCACAGCTATGTTATATGGTGCGCGCGCGTGCGGTTGTATATATGGTTCAAACAGTTGTGTAACCAAAACTACCTGCCACTTGTTACTTTGTTATTCGCCTATGGGACAGAGCCCCATTTGAAATTGCGCGTGGTCACATGACCATGTGACTTCAGCCTTGGCGGTTAGGGGCTAGGTGCGCCCGTAACCGTCCTACAGTTCATACCGTTTGTGCGGTTGCATTTGGTGCCAGGTTTTTACGCTTAAATAAGTGTGTGTGCTAGGTTGAACATACAGGGGTGCAATTTGTAGATGTAGAGACAACAAGCTTGAAGGGGGGACTTCCAGGAAGCCTAACTTCTTCAATTTTTGGCCAAACGAGGTGCCAAAAAAGCCCAGCTAGGGGTTTTTGGATATTCTGAAGCCATTGGAGAAGTCTATTTGGCAGTTTGAGCATTATAAAGCACATTTTTGAGTACTTTGAGAAAATAATACAAATGATCCATTGGAAGCTGGACCAAGAGATGTAGCCCAAGAGAGGGGTGAACTCCTTTATCATTTGTTGTGTTATGTGTTTTATGTTCATTGATTATGCTGTTGTTTATATGAATCTTGAATGATTAAATCCTATTAATGATGTGTTTCAAATTTGATCCATTTTCTTTTAACACATAAAATTTAACTTGCAAATATTTTCAAGATTACAAGTCTTCTTCATTTTTAGATCAACAGGAAATCATGAAAACTTAAAAATAGGGCTCAAAGATTCCTTTGAATCTCCAAAAATATGAAGATTTTTTCAAATATGAGAGAGGTTTTTATTATTTGTTTCGTTATCAACAAAAATGTCTTGGGGATTTTCAAATTTCCTCTCCAGTTGGTCAGAAAGGGATCTTGAAGTTGACCACTAAACCAGTTGTTTGCGCAGTGCGACCTGTAGCCTGTGTGCAGGAAAACTCTCTGCACGATAGAATCCTTTGCATGACAAAATACACTACACGAATACATCCTATGAGTGATGACATCAACTGCACACCAAAATCCTATGCGCGACAACATCCACTGTGCGACGAAATCCATTGCACGATAAAATCCATTGCACAATGAAATCCTCTGCGCGACAACATCCCATGCGTGACGAAATCCACTGCGTGACAACATCCTTTGCATGAAAACATCTTTTGCGTGACATCATCCTTTGCGTGACGACATCCTCTACCCAATGCACAACAAATGAATGTAGCAAAATCCTTTGCGCAATAAACTTGCACCATGGGTATGCTTTGAAGTTTGCAATGATACCAATGACATGGAGTGTCATGATTATTCCTTTCTCTAACATCATGGAAGGTGATGATGAACCATAATACCTTTTGATATGATATTCACCCTAACCTATGACTCATCTAGGAATTCCTTGATTTTCCCAAGATCATGTCATGACTTTGAAAACTTTGGACAAACCTCTAACTTTAGCTATGAAAATCATGGTGCTAATAGTTGGCTCCAACAAGGATGTTATCCTCCCAGTGAGGTAGCAAAGAACTCATAGACCCTATGCCTATCCAATGGGATGTTCACAAACCATTGAAAACTCTTCTCTGACCTGTCACCTGTATCCGCCGAAAACCCAAAAATGTGTATGATCCAAACTGAAATCTGAAACTAAGTTGAAAATGAAAACTACAGATTGCTAAAAGAAATGCTCGTAGTACCAATCTTATTCACACTCCTACCTACCCTAACTGCTGAAAAATATTCCAATCAAGTGAAATCAAAATTCCAATGTAACCATGCAAGCACTTTATCCACTTTTTGATTTCTTTGCACGTGCTTGCTCCAAAGCCTGTTTACTAATAACTCATTCAAACATTTATCTATAAATTCAAATATCAAAAAATTAAAAACATTGAGACTATTTTCCGCCTCCAACAAAACTGCAAATGGATCCTCCGGAACATACATAAAACAACAATCATGTTTCACCCCTTCCATGGCATCCTTGTTTTCATGTAATTCAACCTGTTGATTACCACAAAAGGATGAAAAATATGTTGAGACTGTTGGAAGTAACAATATTTTGAATCAAAAGACAATGTTGGCTAAAATGAAACCCCTAGTGGAAAGCAATCCATATCTAACACTAATGTTGATTTACCATCATATTTATTTCCAAGTTGGTAGTTGATCACAGGCTGCAGATCTGAACTGAAATAACTTTCCATGTAATCAACAACAGGTTCATTAAAGGTATGAGAAGGTTGTTGGTCCTCTTCATTGATAACAATTTTCTCATGTAAAACAATGTCACTGTGAATGAAATCAGACTTCATTGCTTCCTCTGTTATCTCATGCTTTACTTTCAACAATTAAAAGGAAGAAAAACATAATGGAAGACAAATTTCATATGCAAGTCCACTGCTTTCTTCATATTCAACATCATGCCTGGAGGATTTCTTATTTGAAACATTATAAACATTTTTCTTCAACAATTCGAAAGATGGAAAACACAATGGAAAAGTTCTTTCATCTAATTCAAAACTTTCTTCATTTTCTTCACTGTTGTCATATGCACATTTTTCAATTTCACTGGATTGTTGAACATACTCATTTTCAGATTTATCTTAGATCAATGGCTGCAATTTTGAACTGACAAAACCTCCTATATAACAAGTAACAAGGTCATCAAACACATGAGAATATTGCTACAATTTCTTGTCAATTTGTTCTAGTGAATTAGTGTAATTTGACATCATCACACATTCCTTTGCTTCAGTGATGATCTTAGAATTTTTTTTCGACAATTTAAATGAAGAAAATCATAAAGGTAAATAATTTCCTTCAGTTGATTCAATACTTTCTTCTTTGTAACTATGATATGTAGGTTGATTTGTCTCATTACATTGCTGAAAAGGAACATTTTCTGATAGAGAACATGCAACTGGTTGTTCTAGGAAGTCAACATCATAATCATCATCATATTCATCATATATAGGAAAATAAAAAATATCCACAATGTCATCTAATAAGGAAAAACTTGGAACATCAACCTGCTCTTCAACAAGCTTATTTGCAAATTCATCTTCTTGACATTCTACAAATGAATACATAAAACAATCAGTTTCTTGCTCATGATGACAAAGATCGGGTTGTAAATCAGCTTCTTGTTTATGCACAATCTCATGTTCTCCATCTTTCAAATTCTCATCCAAAATATGATTTTCCAGCTCCTTACATGCTTGAATATTGTCTTCCACTTCATGAGCATTATTGAACATCTGCTACAAAGACATAGACTTCTTCTCCATCATAAGGAAAGATAAGTCTGATTGAAAGGTTGTTACATAATGGAGCATGGCAGCGACTTCAGGAAGTTGGACTTCTTTAGGTAGTTTATAATAAAGACTAGAAAACCTCTTGCTGAAATTTGAGATTGTTTCATCTTTCATTCTTCTCATGGCATAAAAATCTGAGAGGAGTAGATTCCATGAATTTCTCTCACCCCAAAATCTATGGAATCTTTTCTCATTTCATCCCACGATCTAATCGACTTAGGCTGCAAATTTCTGAACCATTCTTTGGCATCTCCTTGCAAGGATTGAGAAAAGGTCCTCATAAACACATCATCATGTTCAATCAAAAAAAGGTCTAAATTGTCAAAGACTTGAATATGTTTTTCAGCTGGATGTCCATCAAGCTCTCCACCGAACCTAGGAAGGTACTTATAATGTTTCAAAGTAAATTCATGAAGGATGGAAGGCAATTTAAGAGGATTGTATCTTTCTTGAATCCTGGATGGTGCAGGATTAAGAACAGAAGGTACAAACTGAGATTTGGTTTTATTTAGCTCACAAGAATGATCATGAACATCATATGGTTCAGAGGAAGGAGCTTGGTGAATATCGATTATACAAGAAGGAGGTATACGTATAGTTTTCAATGGAGGATATATAAGGGTAGATCTTTGGGCTTCATTTGAATGTAGTAAGTGAAGAAATATTCTTTTGAAAAACTCAGGAAAAGGTAAGAAGATATTGATAAAACAGAAAAGTACTTCTTGGACTAAAATTAAGCTCGAGTACCTAATTTTCCATACTTCTCTTCCATATCTCTGTAAGCAGGTCTCATTCTCCATTGGATCCTTTGAAATTCATTTGAATCTTGATTGGAGTCACCATGAAAACTTTAGCTCTGGATTCTTCTACCAGTGCAGTCACCTTCAAACTGATTTTATGATGTGCGGAGTCGCCAAAGCAGAAATATAGCCAATATGTTCCTAAGGGTTTGATTCTCTCATACCTTAGAAATGCAACAATGTCGTTCTTCCCAAGGAAAGTTTCATTTAGTTATATCCCTGACAGCGGCACCAAAATGTTAACACTCTGTAAATCTGCTCAACTGATAAGAAGATGATAGAGGTATCTTTTTCAACCAACTTTGAGACCCAAAACTAGCCTTTCGGATCTGCAGAGGGCTCTTTCGGGAGACTTTGTCTCAATACGATATATGGCTTTAAATGTCGGCTAGATTTAATACTGTGAAATAAGAAGTTTTGGTTGTATTGGCACAAGAAAGTAAGACCTCAGGCTATGGAGTCGATTTAAAAGAACGATGGAAAAAATGACTGGGTGACTGAACTTGAGAGGATAAAGGCTAAGAGAGAAACAATTTTCAAGTTAAAATCGTTGTGTGTGGCGAACAGAAAACACATGAAGCAACTCAGAGCACCGATGAGGATGAATTCATAGTTACTTTATAGAAAATATGTTTTGTCTAAATGGCGCGAACAAGGGGTGTTGTGCAGCGAATCCACAGGTTCGAAATTTCGTTCTGATTTAGACAAAAAAAGATATGAATAAAGAAAATAGGAAGTACATACGCAAGGAAGGGAAAACAATACATCCAACTACTACAATTAGAATATTTTCATCAAGCTACATGAATTTTGCATTAAGTTTCGATCAAACTCAAATTACATTCAATAGATGTTGTCTATACTAATTTTTTCAACAAACCCGGTTTACATGAAAATGATCCCCATATATAGAAAACTAATGTCACCCTTGGTTGTTAGGGTCGAACTACTACCTCCTATAATCATGGATCTGTTTTCTTTGAAAGCAAGCAATGACTTCAATGGATTTACTAAAAATAGAAAACCCCACTTTGCCAAATCATAATCGAAACCGAAATAATATTTACAATAATTGATCATGATCAAAATTCTACGATATGGTTTTGATAAGTCATAATGTGCAATTCTTCGACACTCTACCACCCCTGCACAACAAGTTTGATACGCAACAGTAACCTACAGCAAAAAACGCATTGACGGATTGCGTAGCAAACTCAAAAAAAATAGGCTTTAATGATGACATCATATCTCACTAATACAAAATTATTTTCCAAAACTGAGAGAGGTTTTTGTATGTAAGATTGTTATAAATAAAAAATTCTCTTGGTTTCTTGAAATGCATCTCTCGTTGGCCAAAATACGTGTAGCAAAAACATGTCTCGGACAGGAAATCATGAAAACTGAAAATAAGGGCTCAATGATTCCTTCAAATCTCCCACAATATGAAGATTTTTTTAAATCGAAGAGAGGTTTTTATTAATTTTTTTGTCCTAAACGAAAAACTCTTGGGGATTTTAAAAATTCCTCTGTAGTTGGTCAAAAAGTGATCTTGAAGTTGACCACTAAACTAGTCATTTGCACAGTGCGACCTGTACCATGTGTGCAGGAAAATCCTCTACGTGACAGAATCCTTTGGGTGAAGAAATCCACTGCGCTATGACATCCACTACATTCCAACATCCTATGCGCGACAACATCCACTGCACGACGAAATCCACTGCGCGATGAAATCCTCTACGCGACAACATCCTATGAGCGACAACATACCATGCGTGATGAAATCCACTGCACGAAAACATCCTCTGCGTGCCAACATCCTCTGGGTGACAACATCCTATGTGCAACAACATCCTCTGTGTTACGACATCTTCTGCGCGACAACATCCTTTGCGCGACAACATCCTCTGCGTAGCGTGTAACATATGAACGCAACAAAATCCTTTGCACAATAAAATTGCACCATGGGTATGCTTTGAAGTTTGCAATGATACCAATGACATGGAGTGTCATGGTTTTTCCTTTTGTCTAACCTCATGAAAGGTGATGATGAAATATAATACCTTTTGACATGATATTCACCCTAACCTGTGACCCATCTAGGAATTCCTTGATTTTCCCAAGATCATGTCATGACTTTAAAAACTTTGGAAAAACCTCTAACTCTAGCTATGAAAATCATGGTGCTAATAGTTGGCTCCAATGAGGATGTTATCCTCCCAGTGAGGTAGCAAAGAACTCATAGACCCTGTGCCTATCCATTGGGATGTTCCCAAACCATTGAAAACTCTTCTCTAACCTGTCACCTGTATCCGCTAAAAACCCAAAACTGTGTATGCTCTAAACTAAAATATGAAACTAAGTTGAAAATGAAAAATTCAAATTATTAAAAGAAATGCTCGTAGTACCAATCTTATTCGCACTCCTACCTACCCTAACTGCTAAAAATTATGCCAATCAAGTGAAATTAAAATGCCAATGAAACCATGCAAGCACTTTATCCAATTTTTTCTTTCTTTGCACATGCTTTCTCCAAAGTCTGTTTACAGATAAGTCATTCAAAAATTTATCTATAAATTCAAATCTCAAAAAATTAAAAACATCGAGATTGTTTTTTTCCTCCAACAAAACTGCAAATGGATCCTCCAGAACATACATAAAACAACAATCATGTTTCACCTCTTCCACTGCATCCTTGTTTTCATGTAATTCAACCTGTTGATTACCACAAAAGGCTGAAAAATATGTTGAGACTGCTGGAAGTAACAATCTTTTGAATCAGAAGACAATGTTGGCTAAAATGAAACCCCTAGTGGAAAGCAATCCATATCTAACACTAATGTTGATTTACCATCATATTTATTTCCAAGCTGGTAGTTGATCACAGGATGCAAATCTGAACTGAAATAACTTTCCATGTAATCAACAACAAGGTCATTAAAAGTGTGAAAAGGTTGTTGATCCTCTTCATTGATAACAATTTTCTCATGTAAAACAATATCACTGTGAATGCAATCAAACTTCATTGCTTCCTCTGTTATCTCATGATTTACTTTCAACGATTCAAAGGAAGAAAAACATAATGGAAGACAGTTTTCATTTGCAAGTCCATTGCTTTCTTCATATTCAACATCATGCCTGGAGGATTTCTGATTTGAAACATTATAAACATTTTTCTTCATCAATTGGAAAGATGAAAAACTCAATGGAAAAGTTATTTCATCTAATTCAAAAATTTATTCATTTTCTTCACTGCTATCATATGCACATTTTTCAATTTCATTCGATTGCTAAACATACTCATTTTCAGATTTATCTTTGATCAATGGCTGCAATTTTAAACTGACAAGACCTCCTACATAACAAGTAACAGGGTCATCAAACACATGAGAAGATTGTTGCAATTTCTTGTCAGTTTGTTCTAGTGAATTAGTGTAATTTGGCATCAACACACATTCCTTTGCTTCAGTGATGATCTTAGAATTTTCTTTCAACAATTTAAATGAAGAAATACATAAAGGTAAAGAATTTCCTTTAACTAATTCAATACTTTCTTCTTTGTAACTATGATATGTAGATTGATTTCTCTCATTACATTGTTGAAAATGAACATTTTTTGATAGAGAACATGCAGCTGGTTGTTCTAGGAAGTCAACATAATAATCATCATCATATTCATCATATATAGGAAAATCAACAATATCTGCAATGTCATCTAACAAGGAAAAACTTGGAACATCAACCTGATCTTCAACAAGCTGATTTGCAAATTCATCTTCTTGACATTCTACAAATGAATACATAAAAAAAATAGTTTCTTGCTCATGATGACAAAGATTGGGATGTAAATCAGCTTCTTGTTTATGCACAATCTCATGTTTTCCAGCTTTCAACTTCTCATCCAAAATATGATTTTGGAGCTCCTTACATGCTTGAATATTGTCTTCCACTTCCTGATCATTATTGAACATCTGCTGCAAAGACATAGTCATCCTTTCTATCAGAAGGAAAGATAATTCTGATTGAAAGGTTTTTACATAATGGAGCATGGCAGGGACTTCAGGAGGTTGGATTTCTTTAGGCAGTTTATAATAAAGACTAGCAAACCTCCTACTGAAATTTGAGATGGTTTCATCTTTCATTATTCTCATGGCATAAAACTATGAAAGGAGTAGATTCCATGACTTTCTCTCAACCGAAAATCTATGGAAATCTTCCCTAAGTTCATCCCACAAGCTAATCGACTGAGGTTGCAAATTTTTGAGCCATTCTTTGGCATCTCCTGGAAAGGACTGAGAAAAGGTCCTCATAGACACATCATCATGTTCAATCTCAAAAAGGTCTATAAAATGCTCAAAGACCTGAATATGTTTTTATGTTGAATGTCCATCAAGCTCTCCATCGAACCTAGGAAGGTAATTATAATGTTTCAGAGGAAAGTCATGAAGAATGGAAGGCAATTTAAGAGGACTATATATTTATTGAATCTTGGAGGGTGCATGATTAAGAACAGAAGGTACAAACTCATCTTTGGTTTCGTTAAGCTCACAAGAATGATCATGAACATCATATGGTTCAGAGGAAGGAGATTTGTGAATATCGATTATATAAGAAGGAGGTATACCTACAATTTGCAATGGAGGATATATAAGGGTAGATATCTTGGCTTCATTTGAATGCAGTAAGTGAAGAAACATTCTTTTGAAAAACTCGAGTACCTGATTTTTCCATACTGCTCTTCCATATCTCTATCAACAAGTCTCATTCTCCATTGGATTCTTTGAAACACATTTGAAGCTTGATTGGAGTCGCCATGAAAACTTTAGCTCTGGATTCTTCTACCAGTGGAGTCACCTTCAAACTGATTTTTCGATGTGTGGAGTTGCTAGAGAAGAAATAGAACCAATATGGGCCTAAGTGTTTATTGCTCTCAGACCTTAGAACTGTAACAATGTCATTCTTCCCAGGGAAAGTTTCATTCAATTCCGTCCCCGACAACGATGCCAAAATGTTAGCACTATGTAAATCCACTCGGTTGATAAGAAAATGACAGCGCTAACTTTTTCAACCAACTTTGCGACCTGAAACTAGCCTTTCAGATCTGGAGAGGGCTCTCTCGGGATACTTTGTCTCAATACGGGATATGGCTTTAACTGTCCGCTAGATTTAACACTGTCAAATAATAAGTTTTGGTTCTATTGGTGCAAGAAAGTAATACCTCGGGCAATGGATTCGATTTAAAAGAACGAAAGAAACAAATGACTCGGTGACTGAACTTGAGAGGATAAAGGCTAAGTGAGAAATAGTCTCAAGTTTAAAATCGTTGTGTGGAAAATAGAAAACACAGGAAGCAACTCGGATCACCACTAAGGATGAATTCAGAGTTAACTTTAGAGGAAATATGTTTTGTCTAAATGGCGTGAACAAGGGGTTTTGCACAGCGAAACCACAGGTTCGAAATTTCATTCCAATTTAGGTAGAAAAAGATATGAATAAAGAAAACAGGAAGTACATATGCAAGGAAGGGAAAACAATACATCCAACTACTACAATTAGAATCTTTTCATCACGCTTCAGGACTTTTGCATTAAGTTTCAATCGACCTCAAATTACATTCAATAGACGTTGTCTATAATAATTTTCTCAACCAACCTGGTTTACATGAAAATGATCCCCATATATAGAAAACTATTGTCACCCTTAGCTTCTAGGGTCTACCTACTCCCTCCTAGAATCATGGATCCGTTTTCTTTGAAGGAGAGCAATGACTTCAATGGATTTACTAAAAATAGAAAATTTGACTTTGTCGAATCATAATCGTAACTGAAATATTCTTTAAAATCACTAATCATGATCAAAATTCGACCATATGGTTGTCATAAGTCATCATGTGCATTTATGGACACTCTGTCACCCCTGCATAGCAAGTCTGTTATGCAACAGTAACCTACAACAAAAAACACAACAGATTGTGCAACAAACTGGAAAAAATAGGCATTAAAGATGACAACATATCTCACTAGTAAAAAATTATTTTTCGAAACTGAGAGATTTTTTTCTATTTAATATCATTATAAAGAAATATCTCTCTCGGTTTCTTGAAATTCATCTCCAGTTGGCCGGAATATGCATCGCAAAAACATGTCTCGGACAGGAAATCATGAAAACTAAAAAATAGGGCTCAAAGATTCCTTCGAGTCTCCCAATATATGAATATTTTTTCAAATATGAGAGTTTTTTATTATTTGTTTTGTCCTCAACAAAAACCTCTTGGGGATTTTCAAAATTCCTCTCTAGTCGATCAGAAAGTGATCTTGAAGTTGACCACTAAACCAGTCATTTGCGTAGCGTCAGCTGTAGCATGCCTACAGGAAAATCCTCTATGCGACAGAAGCAGGAGCGCTGCATTTAACACATACAGGTTAAAAGGGGGTCAAGTATGCATTCACTGCAACCAAAACACCATCAACCTAGAAACGTGAACATAGGAATTAATATATTGAACAATATAATATACATTGCACCCCCCCAAAAAAAAAAACCTCAGAAATTTGGTGAAGGCTATTTGTACAGATTCATCAGAATTTCTTCAGATCTTCTACAGATTCATCACTTTTCTTCAGATCTTGTACTATGTCTGCTCACTATTCTGTCACAAATGTTGCTTGGGTTGTGCGAAATATCCTTTCTCTAACATCCCTTTTCTTTGTTATATTTTTGAAGAGCATAAGTGGAAATTTCCCTTTATGCAACTGTTGTTCCATTGATGAAAACAATTTTGAATAGGTATCTAAGAATTGCAGCTGCAAAATGGAATAGTGCAATATTTGTGTAACTTAACCGAGATACATGGACATGTGAAAGTAAAGGACAAAACTGGATATGGAGAACAATACCATTGCCTTGTCGTTGCCTGACTCTCCATCTTTTATATGGAGAATGTGTTGTGAGCCAATTTTTCCCGCTAGTGTGACAATTTTTCCAATGGTTCCAATTTGGTAAATGTCATTGCTCTGTGCAAGTTGGTTGATAGTTGCGTCTGGGATGAAACGATATTCTGAACAAATAGCGAGAATTTTTTCCACAATACTTGTTTCATTGAGCTAAATAATCCAAACACAATCCCCATGGTCATTAACTATTTTGGGCAATATATTAAAATTTGTAATGGATACCCCATTACCTGGAAATATCTTTTTTGCATGTTTCTGGACAAGTTGTGTAGGAATAGTCAGTGTGACTATCATCATGACCTTCTTGTCTATCATGTCAGCATGCATAATGGATCTAGTTTTGTTTGTCTTGTCCAAGTAGGTGCTATAGACGACCATTATGTACCCGATGAACACTTGTCCAGTTTGTCGGCTCTTCAAGCCCTCCATTGATAGTATTTTGGGTGTTACAAGTTTAGACCTGGTGACAATTTTTGAACAGGAAAAGTATAGTGAATGGTAGTGTGCATTATTTTTTTGTTTTCTTTTTTTCCTGGCATAAATTTACAAGTAGATGCACAACTTGGATGAAATATGGAGCTGGATTTTTGCAACCAGAGCTCTTAGTCTGCGGAACATGTGCTATGTTCGGCTTCTCACTTGTACTTGTTGATACTTCTTGTGAACTGCAAAGAATGTATTTCAAATGACATCAACATATTCACCATGCCATAGATGAATAAATAGCTGAGGATATTTGTTTGTTAAACATACTAGGAACATAATGTATGCATCTTTACCTTTGGCCTTGTCAGTCTGCTGATGTCTGGGATGACTGAATTCTCATGGCCATGTCACTAGTCCAACTTTTTATGATGCAAGCATGTGTAAATGGACATAAGAAGGACTAAACAAGCATATGCATTGTATATTGTCCATAACTGTTCTTAATGTCACATGCAGGGTGGAAGGATATGGAATATGAAATAGGGTGTCAAGGGATACTCAAGAAACATGAGGACTTTGCCAGACACGGAAAATAACACAACCACAAGTCCACTCGCAAGTGCAGGGTCTGAACACCATAAAGGGCCAAAAAAAAAAAAAAAAACAGCTCCAACTGCCGGCGTAGGACCCCAACCCTGCAAAGATGAAGTAAACAAAATAAAACAGCAAGCACCAAACCAACGAGAAAGCACGAACATGCCCAATTGTAACCCCAGGTCCCCAAACTCGTAAACTTGAGCCAAAGAACAACAGCTAACAACCGATGAACCAACGAACCAGTGAACAAGAAACAACCACCGAACCAGTAAACAACATATGTATCTCCAACGATTACCAAACTGCAGGCGAAGCACAAAAGGAACTAGAAACATATGACGAGCATGCTAATAGAAATAAGAAAACATTCTTACTTTCAAACTGCAAACACTGAACAACAACAAGTAGTAACCGATGAACCAACAAAGAAGAATCACCCACCGAACCAGTAAACAATGTATGTAGCTTGAATGATGACGAAATTGCATTCCAAGCCTAGAAGAAGTATGAAACATACAATTCCTATTCAACTGGCAGTGGACAACAATATTTTTCAAATTCACTACAACATTGTATGGAAAATTTCGAGGAAAAATGTACTCCGAGAAGCCTATTTAGATAAACATTTAAGGCTATCATGTTGTCTAAGGGATTCATAGTATGCAAACATTTAAGATGTCAGGCCTGTTCCAGGACCTTGCACCATGCAAACATTTAAGCTGACAGGCCTATTCAAGCACCTCAAAAAAAGTGTCAATGATCTAAACCTTCGCTATGCAAACATTTCAATACAAATACAAAGGACTAATAATAATAGCACAAATACATTAACAACAACAACAACAACAACAATAATAATAAACTTGGCAATAAGACCTCGAATCTATTATCCAATGAGATCATGACATATATGGGTTCTTTTTTAATAAATAAATAAAGAAATAATGTTTTTAGTTCTGTAGTTCGAACAATAGAAATTATGCAAAAAAAATTAGTCAAACAAAAAACTAATATAAAGTCAACGAATTATCGATCACTATAAACTTTGGATATCTAAACATTTCAATACGAATAGTACAAATAAAAAAAAGTATGATACATGATAAAACTTTGGATATGGCACCATATAATTCATTGGGAATAGTGAAGCTGACAATAACACCTCAAATCTATCATTCAATCAGATCATGACATATATGGGTTTTTTTATTATATAAAAAATAATGCTTTTAGTTTTGTAGGTCAAGCATTAGAAAGTATGAAAACAAATTTAGTCAAACGACAAACTAATATAAAGTCAAATAATTATCGATCTCTATAGTCTCTCTATGCCTTCGGTGGGGACTAATAAGAGGACAAATAATTAAAGAAATTGTTGGTTGGTTGTTTTGTTTATAGGTTTAATTTCTCATATATATATATATATATTGATAGATAGATAGATTTATATAATATAATATAATATGTTAATTATTAAGATAATTCGTTTAATATAATGGGTTTGTTTTTTTAGATTTTTTTAGATAGAAACCTATTATAATTTATAGATATTAAAATATTAAATCTATACATAATTAGAGTTCATCAAGTGAATATAAATATTTGTTAATAATAAACTTAGATTATGACAACATATAAGTTTAATTCAATTGATTTTTGAGGCACTGTAATGATAATATTTATCCATTTTTGTAAGATATTGGTTATTAACTCTTTTAATTCTGGGTCATTTGATTCTCCATTTCCATACTTAATACACAACATGAGGACATGACACTTCTTGATAGTGTTAATATATTTGTCCATATGTTAATGAACTAGTCTTAGGCCAACTCAATTTTATTCACTCTAATACTACAAATATATAGTACAATGGATGATGTCACCTCATAGAGAGACCTTCCCTAGATCCTAAAACCTTGCATGGTGTTTAGGATAGGAAATCCTAACTAACTCACTTAGTCATCATTTGAGGATAAATAACTATTATCCTAAATGAATAATACAATTAAAGGTGACATGAAGACTTAGTGATTGGTAAAGTAAACCATAGGATAACACCCCCCTCCTCCCCCCCCTCAATTGTAGCACCCCCACTATTAACCCATAATTTTTTTTATGATACCCACTAAATTAAAATGCATGCATGATGTTGAAAATGCCACCCACCTTTTCCAACTGGCTCAAAACAGATTTCTGGCAATTTTGGTAATTTACTATTTTTAGTAGTTTTCACTTCCATGGCTGTTTTGAGGCCCTAAACAATGTTTTTGGGGAAAATGGGTTTTCTATATCTAAGTTCATTTTAATATTCCCATAAAATGAATCTCCTCGACGATACCTTTCCAATGGTCTATCATATGCCTAAAACGAACATTGTATGCAAAAGTTACGACCCCGGGAAGTTGATGTACTAACTTACCCAAACGGGGCCCACATGACTTTTGGCGATTCATGTCCTAGGGTTAGGTTTTTGGATGTCTAGGGTTTTGGGCATTCTTGTTTATTGTAAAAATTCCTTCAGAGCCTCATTGTAATCATCTTCTTGCGAATGAGCACAGTCGTCACATCTCTTCTCAGAGATAAGCTGCCACCATTCCAACAAGCTTGTTTCTACTGCATTTTATAGTTTCAGCTTATTTCCTTATTGAATAGAAAGCCAATTTTACTGTATCTCTTTTATTTTATGTTAAGTACCTATTAATAATCTTTAGTCATTTTGTTATGCTCATAAAATCTGGATCAAAATGGTCGTGGAAAGCGGTTGGACGGGTTTCAAAATAGGTTGACAAGGGTTCCCGAGGAATCATGAGGCCCCGACAGTCAAATTGTATTGATTAGAACTTTTGAGTGCATACTGTGTAACACAGAAGAGGGGATGATGTAGGAATCTGGAAGACAGGCTCCAAGATAGGCTAGCAAGGGTTCCCGAGGAGACATGAGGACTCGACGATCAAATTGTATGATTAGAACTTTTGAGTGCATACTGTGTAAAACAAAAGAGGGGATGATGTAGGAGTCGTGAACCCACAAGTTCACCAATCTGTGTAGCTAGACATTTTTAGAAAAAATGACTATGTGACGAGAAAGATAAAGTACAGGGAAAAGAGAAATGATAATTTGGTTAAGTATAGAAGACAGAAAAAAAGTGCTAATATCTTCACATTTGTAATAGATATTCCATTTCCTGGCAAGATCTTTTCTGCATGTTTCTGGAGAAGTTATATACTTATTGCATATACTTGGAAAAAAGTGCGAAGGTGGTGGGCACAAAAAATAGTGACTAGGAATTGGAAATTGTCTGAACCCGCCAACCTGATGATCCGCGAAAGAGATTGCAAGAAATTGTTGTGGAAAGTGGTCGGATGGGCATCAAAATAGGCTGACAAGGGTCCCAAAGGAGACATGAGGGCCTGATGGTCAAATTGAATTGATCGGAACTTTTGAGTGCATACTGTGTAACATGGAAGAGGGCTGATGTAGGAGTCTGGAAGTCAATTTGTATATCTTGGAAGCGAGGGGGGGGGTGTTTGCAGGTCAAGGACACTGGAAGTGAAGTCTGCATGTCTGGTAATATGCAAGTGAAAAAAGTCGGGTAAGTATGGAATTGGAGGCACAAAAGAGATCCCAATAAATGGAGAAATATGGAAAGTGGACGCAGGCGCTTCAAAACGGGGTGACAATAATTTCCCAAGAGAAGTGAGGACCCGAAGGTCAAATTGCAGGTCCTAGAAACTTCATGTGCAAACTGTGTATCATAGAAGAGGGTATGATGTGGGAGTGTGACAACAAATTTGTATATCGCAGAGCTCCGGTGTTGTTTGAAAGCCACAAAATAATGAAAGTGCAATATAGAGGTTGCATTCCCGGGAATTTGTGATATGAAAAGTGCCTAGGCATCGAATGGCTAGTGGTTGGTCAGAGTTGCATTTTCAGAAAAATGACTAAGTAAGGAGAAACAAAGAGTAGAGGGGGAAAAGAAACAACAATTTGGTCAAGTATAGAAGAGGGAAAAGAAGGTCCAATATATTTAAATATGCAATAGATATTCCATTTCTTAGCAAGATGTTTTATGTATGTTGTTGGAGAAGTTGTATACATATTTGATATACTTGGAAAGAAATCTGAAGGTAGCAGGCACAGGAAACAACAACTAGAAATTTGAAATTTCCTAAGCCCGTGAACTCGATGTTCCACCAAAGAGATGTCAAGAAATGGTCAAGTGTGGAAAGAGGTTGGACAGGATTCAAAATAGGGTGACAGGTTCCCGAGGAGCCGTAAGGCCCCGACTGCCAAATTGTATATATTGGAACATTTCGGTGCAAAATATGTAACATGGAAAAGGGGATGATGTGGGAGTATAGAAGTAAATATGCATATCGCAAAATCCGAAGTGTTATTTGTAGGTCATGGAACAATGGAAAGTGTAATTTAGACAAGGGGAAGTGCTCGGTCGAAATGCATGAATCCGCTAATCCGCGCAGCAAAACATTTTCGGAAAAAATGACTAAGTAACTAGAAAGAGAAAGTACAAGGGATAAAAGAGTGGGAAAATATAAAGGTAGAGGGCAATTTTTGTAAGCATGAATTGGTTTCAAACAAGCCCCATTGCTGCAAAACCATCATTTTCTAGTAATTGTCAGCAAATTCTTTGTTGAAGATTAGATTTTATTGCAACTTGTGGGAGTAAGTGTGTTCTTGATACATTCTTCCATGACTGTAACATATTAACTTAAGTATTAAACTTCTTGCGTTATGGTTTGTTAGCATTAAAGATTAATAATTGCATGTCTAGATACAAGAATGACGATCTTCCTGCAACATTGTGATTTGGTATTGCTATTTTCTATCTGCATTACGAATAGAATTGAACGTTTGTTTGAAACTGTCTGAAATTCATTTTTTGTTTCCATAAAAGTCTGATGGATTGACACAGTGCATTGTCATATAATTGTTAGATGCTCCATTTTAGAACAAATTACCTAATAAAATACAATATCAAAGAACTACGAGACTACCTAACCATGCCAATGAAAAGAGGTGTTAAATCCAGAAAAGAAGCAACAACCAAGACTCCAAGGAAATTTTTTTAATAGTAAATCCATTAAAAAAAAAGAACATTGAGCATTGTATATCTATCCATAGAAATTGGATTGAGTTCTTTGGGCCAAAACATTGAACATATCTATCAAACACAGGCACAGGATCTACAACATGCAGGAGCCATCAAGATGCTCTTCAACATCCATACAAAAATGATTACCATGCTTTTTTTTTAGGAAATCCTTGCAATTTTCTCCACGATGGATCATCCTGTGGTAAAATTGATAGTTCTCAGAAGCTTCCTGTGACAAAGAAGAGGAAAGATGTTGCAGGGAAAATGTAATAGCCCTCAACTGAAAGTTAGGACACACCAAGAAACCGCCTCTCCACAATTGAAAACTTCAGGGACAGAGGTTGCACGTGTAATTCTAGAATCCCAAATTAGTCCATTCTAGGTGGAAGGAGATGACTAGTAGGAATATGCCTTGCACCAGTGGGAGTTTTGGTCCTCATTACCAAATATGTTGATTGTATATCCAGATAATAGGACAGTGGTCCCATAATTGGATAGTTTTTTGGTTTGAAATATATCTATGGGAGCATCGACAGATCATTTCCTTACAGTGAAAGACTTCCACCCAGAACAGACTAATTTGGACCTCTCAAATTCCTACTTTCGAGCTGCAAAGTGGCTATTGTGTTCAACATCGGTTTCTTTTCTAAAAGTTCTCCTTTAGGTGTTGTCAGGACCGCCATCGTCGAGTCGAGAAGTACTGCCCGTTATGATTGATTTCAATTTGGGCGTAGGAGTGGGAATAGTCTCTGCATTTCCATCATCCATTGTTGTATCATCGTCCATCACATAATATTCTTTCAGCTCAGAATCCATCGCATCAACCTTTGCACCATCCATCAATGCAACTGGGCAAGTTCTCTAAGCAGGCAAGGTTTCCTTGGAATTCTTTGGCTTGAAATATATCTCTCGGTGCACCAACGACCCATCTCATTTTTTTCTCCTGGGTGGAGGGAGATGAGTAGTAAGAATATGCCATGGAATACTGGAACCTATGGACATCATGCCCGAAGGTGTTTACTGTATCTGGACAGAACTACTTCCATAAGTTAACGAGAATTTTCATTTTCTCCAGATGATGTTTGAAATGAAAATTAGGGAAGGATAATATAACCCTCCGCAAATCTTGGTTTAATGTGTATCAATGGAAGATCTCCTTGAGCCTTTCACTAATCAATGACAACCTCTAGGATTCATGCGTAATGAGTTGTTACCATTAAAGATTACTAATTGCATATTTAGGAAAAAGTGAGAAGGTGGTGGTGACAGCGAAGAGCGATTAAGAATTAGAGATTTCTTAAAGGTGCCAACCGACCGATCCATGAAAGAGATTGTATCATGTTTGAAATGATTACTTGGAAAGGGTAACACTCTTCTCCACAAATATTGGTTTAATTCATATTAATGACAAATCTTCTCCGACCTTCCGGACATTAATGACAATATCAACGGTTCTTGCACGATGAGCTACTAGCATTAAAGCTTAATAATTGCATATATAGAAAGAAGCACGGAGGTAGCGGGGATGGCGAAGAGAGACCAAGCATTGTAAATTTTGTCCACCCACCAACTCGTGAAACATATTCCAAGAAATGCCCAAGTATGGAAAACGGTCAGGCGGTTTACAAAAAAAAGGGTCACAAGATATACCCAGGATACGTGAGGGGCTAATGATCAAATTGTATGTCACAATGACATATTTTAGCCATCAATTTGTATATCATGGAATTTCAGGTGTTGTTTGTACGTAGGGGAATAGTGGAAATATAATGTTGAGCAAGCAAATTGTATATTGCAGAACTTCGGGTGTGCTATATAAAAGCATGAGACATTCAAAAAAAGGACCAAGTAAACAGAAAGCAAAAGAAAATGAGATGAAGGGGAATTTGTTTGCTAATTTGTAGATCACAGAAGTCTGGGTGGTGTTTGCAGGTGGCGGAATAATGGAAACGCAATGTTGAACCCACCTATCTGGGAACCCGCGATTCAAAAAGTTTGTTCAATATGAAATGGGGAAGCGGTCAAACGGGTTGGTGATATAAAAGTAACAATGGAAATGTAAAGATGTGAATACACCAACTCCCACACCTAGACATTTTATGAAAAATGAGTAAGTAACCAGAAAGGGAAAGAAGAGGGAAAAAAGAAAGCGGATGGCAATTTTCGGAAGTGGGCATTGGTGTAAGAAATCCCCATTGAAGGTCTTAACAGTAACTATGAAGTGCATTAAACATGTTAACAGGTTCTTCAATGAAGGAATAGATACAAAGAGCGATGTTTATATTTTCCAGGATCTGTTTGTATAAGAGAAGCATCAAAAAGTTACAAGAAAATCAATTTTGGGATGTTTAAGTAAAGTTTTTGTACTGTTAGCTAGACGGAAAGTATAACAATGATGAACTTGAATTTTAATGTCCTCTCCTTCATATGATAGTTCCATTAGTCTTCACATAGTATATGTTCTTTTATTTCAAATTATTCCAGGGAATTAATTTTGCTAAGTTCATCGATTAAGGAAAAGTGCTAAAAAATGTAACATCCCGCTCTGGCGCACTGAGAAAACTTATTTTTGAGGACACTTACTCGCAAGTGATCTAAAATTTTGTGATGTTAAACCATTTATACTTTATTATGATGTGATTGACAGACGACATGATGTTTTACTAGTTTTGATTGACACAGGTGCTGCTGACTCTGTTTCATTGAGTGTGCAGGGTTTCGTACCTTGAGGATGCAGAGGCATCGGTGGAACCCCCTTGGACTCCAGATTGAGTCAGGGAGTGTACTATTTGGGTTGATTTATTTACTGTGATCTTTCTTTGATTTGATGATATGATGTTCACATGTTCTGACATGATTGTTGATGATGCAGGCTGATGATAGCTTGTCGACCAGACTCACATATGGATTAAAGGGACCACACACGATTTCCAGAGAGGTTGAGGGAGAGGGGTGGACAACAACCCTGCCACCGCCTACTAGCACTCCCAACGTGGTTCGAACTATAGGTTAACAATTACCTAGTTCGAGAGGATCCACGATGCTGTGAGGGCAGACTGTGATAGTCTCTCACGATGATTCTAAGGGGCACGCAATAAGGCGGGGGCCTTATTCCTTAGAACCCTTAGTCTCCCACAAGTTCACCTAGCGGAGTGTTGACTCCAGGGGTTATAGATGTCTACCAATCAGTCCAGTTGTTGAGTGGCACCCTTGGAGCACGTGGTGCATCCTGAAGGGCACGTCGCAAAAAAGAAAAGCAAGAAGCAAGTGGCACCCTTGGAGCATGTGGTGCATCCTGAAGGGCACGTCGCGTAAAGGAAATGAACGAGGTGAGTGGCACCCTTGGAGCACATGGTGCGTCCTGAAGGCCACGTCGCATTGATGTGGATGAAGGAAACAAACCTAAATAGCCCTAAGACAATAACGCCTTAAGAGATTCTTAAACAACTTCCCTAACCCAGTGACGCCCAGTTCAGAATCTAGTACTAAGTCTAAAACTTTTAGGGTAAAAT
>ML778807.1:73144-84844 GCA_009831015.1 Picea engelmannii | reverse complement strand
TAGGGTTTGAGGGGCATAAAAAGAGGGGAGGAAGGGAGAAAGGGGGGAGCTATTAGGTATTGTTATGCTGCTGAAATTGAAAACTGGACTGATTGCTTGTGAGGAGTTGGGGATTTTCTCAGCTGTGTTAGAGTGGTAGCTCAGCCTTGGAGGTGGGCTAGGAAGCTAGGTTACTGTCTGGATTGTGTGTGGCCCCTTTGCGGCTCGGGAGGCTAAGGGGGAAGTAGAGTACCCCTAGTGTTTAGCTGGGAGGTACCGGTGAGTTCTCTACGGTCGGTGAGCGGGAGCAGCACGGAGCAGGAGCAACGTGGAGCAAACAGACATCATCAAGCGGGTGATAAGGCAAGGTACGCTCCTCTATTGTAGGGTAGAATGGTTATGGTATAAACTTGTAGTTTCCTGGTTACTATCATTTACTCTGAAATCCTTCTCTACCTATTGTTTATCTCTGCATTGACTGTTTTAAAAAGAAAATAAGAAAAATAAATCAAGAAATTGCGTTGGGGTTTATCTCAGCGTTGAGGGTCAAAATTATCTGGTTCTTGTGGTTTAAACTCTGCGTGGTTACAATGGAACTTCTCTGTGATTTTTGGGTTAAATACCTACGTTTTTTTTTTACAATGATCTTGCTCTGCGTTGGGTTTTAATTCTGAGTGTTTCTCATTGCCGCGGGCTTCTAAATATGCCTGTGGACGTTCTTTTTTAAGGTGGGATTTTACATATGGTTGGGGGGGAATTCATAACTGACTGGGATCGTGTTAATATGGCTATGAATGTACAGCCATTTCATTTTGTAAAATCATTTCATTTTTTGTGTTTGTTACAGTTTTAGGGTTTCTGGTAAATTCATTTTAGGTTTATGGGTACTGTATTTGATTCTGGGCGGTTTTTTTATATGATTGGGGGCATTTCATATCTCTGGGGTTGTATTATATATCACAGGGGTGTTTTTATATTCAGCGGGCGCTTTTAATATTAATGGGGGGCGTCTGATGTTATTGTGGGCGTTTTCCTGTTAATGGGGGCGTGTATACAATTTCTGGGGTGTTTTTACAGTGATGGGGGCGTTTGATTTACTGTGGGTGGATTAGATTCTTGGGTGTTGCATTCATTGCCATTTTTCTTTACAACCCAGAAATCAGAATGATATGTTTCACTGCCCTTTTAAATTATCCCCAAACTCTTCTTGGGTTATTCTGAGTTTGCTTTATGAGGTGAAAATTATGGAAAGAGAAATGAAACTACTGATATCCTTAAACCTACAGGAGATCCCTTCTGAAACTTCCTTTTTGCAATTCGACAAGACTGAATTATTCTAGAGAATTGAATCACCAAGAATTCGCCTTTAGAATGGACTCCAAGAATTATACAGCTGAGCTAAATCTCAATAATTTCAAAAACATTTATTTTTCATTCATATTCATATTTTTGCTCGCTATATTCAGATGTGGAATGTATGAAGGTTGGGTACTTCGGATATTATTTGACTAGGATAACCGCCACTTAGCATTAACATAATTCTTCGTTTCAGGAGCAGATATTGTCCTGCATTCCCTCGTGTTAATTTCCTTTTTTTTAGTTGTCTGTTTGATATTTCATATTAATGCTTCTTGTTGTCTATATCTGATAATTCATATTCATGCTACACCACCGAGTGATTAATTCCAATGACTATATACCTACAGTGTATAAACTGACTTATGTGTTTGAAAAGGGTTGTTAGAGAACTTTCAGAAATCTTTCCCACAGTGACTTTATCTTTATTTTTATATTAGTTTACATGATAATGTTGGCTAAACAATAGGTACTTTGTATTGATGTTTTATATACTAGATTATACATGCCTTTAAATCTAATGTGCCTTTAAATCTAACCTACCTTAAATCTAACAATATATATCTCAACTACTGTATATATCTCAACTACTGGATATATCTTGTATATGATTGGAATGTAGCTCAAACCGTTCATAAAAGGGAGGTTACATCGCTTAATTTTTATATTAGTTACATTACCATGTTGGCTCATCAATATGTACTATGTATTAAAGTATTTGATGTTTTATATACCGTGACATATATCTTCAGATCTAACATATTTATAAATTTAACATACTTTAAATCTAATCGAACGACTGTATATACACTGTGTGGTCTATATAACGACTATATATTGTTAAGGTAACCGGAAGTGTAAAGTGATCATTAGATTAGATTACAATGCCTTGAAATACTTCTACAATCCATTTCACAATATGTTTCCCATCTGGTTTTGTGTTAATCATCGTTTATTATTATTGTAATGTTTCTGTAATGAAAGCCTTATTAGTTTAATTTACTATGATGTTCCTTTATAAAAATAAATACATGGTTATTATGGTCAGGTCCTTGGTAGTTCCTTTGATTTTAACAACACAAGGTAAGTCACCATTATTTTAATTACAATGATTTGTGTTATAAGGGCGATGATATGGGTATGTTACGGTGATGTTTGGAAATTTCATTATGACTGATAACATATAAATGAAGGGTCCTTAATTCTAAGGGAAATCAATTATTATGATTCAGTAAACGGGGATTGTATTTAATTCATGTACATTATTTAAGACTGGGTTGGTAACTCGTCATTAATAGAAGTCAATGGAGTAAATGGTCTATTTTTATGTTGTTGAGTCTCTCTAGTGGTTGGTCGTTGGCGGAATCCTTCTGACTTGCGTCGTCCATAGAGGTCATGGTTGGCCGTTGATTTTGTTGTACTGGGTTGGCTTGCATTTCTTGGACTGCTTGTGTCAGGCGGGATTTAGACACTTTCAGTAGCCTTAGTATATTTGACTATGTGTATTTTCTGTGTAAGGAGTCCAGTGCTGTATCAAGAGTCTCGGGCCCTTTAAAGGTAGGGTTTCCACTCTTGCGACACACCTGATGAAGATTACTAGTTTCTGCCTGAGCAGTCGGCCAGGAGCCTATCAGACCTTCTCTCTCTCTGAAGCAACGAACTAAGATTAAATGCCCTGCTTTCCTGTGCAGAAATAGTAAGATCTGCTACTATGGATCCTTCCCTCTGTGTTCATACTATGCATAACCCAGTATGTCGTTAAATTTTGCATTGTGCGCCTTGTGTCTATGGTCACGTGTTGCTTTCATTTACTCATTGTGTGCCTTCAGTATTCTTGTGATGAACATCGTGGTTGCGTCTTGTTGGATGTCGAGTGGGACGTAGAGTCAAGTGTGTCTGTTACTTCTGCACGCGCGCACACACCTTAAACAAAACATTTTGCACCTGTTATCAGAGTTGTTGTCGTAACGAGGAGGCCGTTACAAAAAATGAGATAAAGGGGAATTTGTTTGCTAATTTGTAGATCACAGAAGTCTGAGTGTTGTTTGCTGGCAGTGGAACAATGGAAATGCAATATTGAACCAGCCTATTCGAGAACCTGCGATCCAAAAAGTTTGTACAATATGAAATGGGGAAGTGGTCGGTCGTGCTGGTGATATAAAAGTAAGTGGAAATCTGAAGATGTGAATCCACCAACTCCCGCACCTAGACATTTTTCGAAAAAATGAGTCACCAAAAATGGAAAGCATATGGGAAAAAATAAAGGGGATGGCAATTTTCGAAAGCGAGAATTGGTGTAAGAAATCCACATTGATGGTCTTAACAGTAACTATGAAGTGAATTAAACATGTGAACAGGTTCTTCAATCAAGGAATAGATACAGCGAGCCATACTTATAGTTTCCAGTATCTGTTTGTATAAGAGAAGTGTCGAAAAGCTACAAGGAAATCAATTTCACCGTCGGTATTAAAAATGAATAATTTTAATTTTAATGTCCTCTCGTTGATATGCTAGTTCCATTGGACTTCGCATAGTATATATTCTTTTATTTCAAATTATTCCAGGATATTAATTTTGCTAGGTTCATCGATCAAGGAAAAGTGCTAAAAACGAGATAAAGGGGAATTTATTTATTAATTTGTAGATCAATGGAAACACAATGTTGAACCCACCTATCTGAGAACCCGCGATCCAAAAAGTTTGTTCAATATGAAACTGGGAAGGGGTCGGTCAGGTTGGTGATATAAAAGTAAGTGGAAATCTGAAGACGTGAATCCGCTAACTTCCGCACCTATACATTTTCCAAAAAATGAGTAAGTAACCATAAATGGAAAGCACAGGGCAAAAAGAAAGGGGATGGAAATTTTTGGAAGCGAGAATTGGTTTAAGAAAGCCCCATTGATGTTTTTAATAGTAACTATGAAGTGCATTAAACATGTGAAAAGGTTCTTCAATCAAGGAATAGATATAGCGAGCCATGCTTATAGTTTCCAGGATCTGCTTGTATAAGAGAAGCCTTGAAAAAGCTACAAGAAAATCAATTTTGGGATTTCTAAGTAAAGTTATTGTACTATCAGCTTCACTACAAGTATAACAGTGATTAATTTGAATTTTAGTGGCCTCTTGTTCATATGATAGCTCCATTAGACTTCGCACAGTATATTCTTTTATTTCAAATTATTCCAGGAGATTAATTTTACTAAGTTCATCGATTAAGGAAAAGTGCTAAAACGAGCCACATACTAGATTTGCATCACTGAGCTTATATTAAATGGAAAAGCATGTCCTATATAGTCTTTAAGATCATAGAAAAACTACGAAGATCATGAATGTATTATTAATTTTCTAGAATGAAGCATACAACCAAGAACCAAGTAAACACCAAATAGGCTGCAAGCAAGATCCCACAAGGTTCCATAGAGCAACACACATCGACCTTTGCATCAAACAATTTGATATATACAAAAAACACGTCGTGGCATTGGTTTTCTCTTACATCTGGTATATGTTCCCATGAGAAAATATTCGGGGCCATGGGATATGAACAAAAGTCTGCCAAACAGAAGACATCACAAAACCATCGGAGCTTCGCCATTGCACGCTAGCTATAACTAGATCTCAAAATGGGGAACAAGAAAGTTGTCGATTACTATTTTACCATTAAGCAATATCACTATGGGCATTTTCTTCTGATAGTGCTATGTTCTATCACTACCAGTTTTAACAATACCAAATTTCCAATATTATTGGAAATTCCTGATGATTATACCCAGATGAGCAATCTGTTTCGATGGTTCAAAGGATGGGCCCAAGTTATTTACAATTTGATACTTTTTATGGGGTTTTTTTTCATTCTTCCCATTTCTGGACCGAACAATCTTATGCACATGCAATCTCTATAGCGAGATTTGAAAATATCAAGCTAATGTTTCAATCCATGCTGAGTCCTTTTTTTTTTCAATTAGGGCATCAAGAAAATGGAGATACCATACCATAAATGTATAGTTGGAGACAAATTTTTATTTTATTCAGGCACCCAAAAAAAAAATGTGGAAATCCTCTCATGGCTATATAGTTGAAAAACAATTGTCCAACTTGGGCACCCAAAAAACGTGCAGGCTCCTTCATCAAAGCCACAACCAACTACCATTTTTTTTATTTGCACATCGAAACAAATATACAAAATTCTTATTGGGAGATTCAAGAAAACATCAAAATAACAACATTGATTTCATTTGTAATTAGATTCTCAAGTAATCGAGACCAACGAACATTCATCTAGGTGTTGAAGAAATATTACAGAGATACATGAGATATTTTCGTTTCTTTCCAAAGCTTGATATGATTTTTTTATTTCTTTTTTTTCCATCTTGTTAGCACTGTAAACCCGCTTGGCTGATAAGACGACAAGAGAGGTAAATTGTTCAACCAACTTTGAAACCTGAAACTAGCCTTTCGGATCTAGAGAGGGGTATCTCGGGATACTTTGTCTCAATACGGGATATGGCTTTAAATGTCGGCTAGATTTAACATTGTTAAATAATAAGTTTTGGTTCTATTGGCGCAAGAAAGTAAGACCTCGGGCTATGGAGTCGATTTAAAAGAACGATGGAAACAAATGACTTGGTGACTGAACTTAAGAGGATAAAGGCTAAGCGATCAATAGTCTTAAGTTTAAAATCATTGTGTGTGGCGATAAAAAAACACAGGAAGCAACTCAGAGCACTATTGAGGATGAATTCAGAGTTAACTTTAGAGGAAATATGTTTTTTCTAAATGGCGTGAACAAGGGGCATTATTCAGTGAATCCACAGGTTCGAAATTTCGTTCTGATTTAGACAGAAAAATATATGAATAAATAAAATAGGAAGTGCATACACAAGGAAGGGAAAACAATACATCCAATTGCTACAACTAGAATCTTTTCATCAAGCTACAGGACTTTTGTGTTAAGTTTCAATCGAACTCAAATTACATTCAATAGACACTGTCTATAATAATTTTTTCAACCAACCTGGTTTCAATAAAAATGATCCCCATATATATAAAAATAATGTCACCCTTAGATGCTAGGGTCGAACTAGTCCCTCCTAGAATCATGGATCCGTTTTATTTGAAAGAGAGTAATGACTTCAATAGATTTACTAAAAATAGAAAACCCGACTTTACCAAATCATTATCGTAACCGAAATATTCTTTACAATCATTGATCATGATCAAAATTAGACAATATGTTTGCGATAAGTCATCATGTGCACTTATGGACACTCTGTCACCCCCGCACAACAAGTCTCCCACGCAACAGTAACCTACAACAAAAAACACAACAGATTGTGCAACAAACTTGGGGAAATAGGCGTTAAATATGACATCATATATCACTAATAAAAAAATATTTTTCGAAATTGAGAGACATTATGGTATTTAATATCGTTATAAAGGAAAACCTCTCTTGTTTTCTTGAAATTCATCTCTAGATGGTCGGAATACGTGTCGCAAAAACATGTCTTCAAATTTCCTCTCTAGTTAGTCAGAAAAGGATCTTGAAGTTGACCACTAAACCAGTTATTTGCACAACGCGACCTGTAGCCTGTGTGCAGGAAAATCCTCTGCGCGAAAGAATCCTTTGCGCGATGAAATCCACTGCACGATGACATCCCCTACGCGATGAAATCCATTGCACACCAACATCCTATGCACGAAAACATCCACTGCACAACGAAATCCACTGCGCGACGAAATCCACTGTGCGATGAAATCCTCTACGCGACAACACCCCATGCGCGACGAAATCCACTGCGCGACGAAATACACTACATGAAAACATCCTCTACGTGACACCATCCTCTATGCGAAAACATCCTCTACATGACAACATCTTTTGCGTGACAACATCCTTTGCACGACTACATCCTCTGCGCAATGCACAACAAATGAACGCAGCAAAATCCTTTGCGCAATAAACTTGCACCATGGGTATGCTTTGAAGTTTGCAATGATACCAATGACATGGAGTGTCATGATTATTCCTTTCTCTAAACTCATTAAAGGTGATGATGAACCATAATACCTTTTGACATGATATTCACCCTAACCTATGACTCATCTAGTAATTCCTTGATTTTCCCAAGATCATGTCATGACTTTGAAAACTTTGGACAAACCTTTAACTCTAGCTATGAAAATCATCATGCTAACAGTTGGCTCCAACGGGGATGCTATCCTCCCAGTAAGATAGCAAAGAACTCGTAGACTCTATGCCTATCCATTGGAATGTTCCCAAACCATTGAAAAATCTGCTCTGACCTGTCACCTGTATCTGCTGAAAACCCAAAACTGTGTATGATCTAAACTGAAATCTGAAACTAAGTTGAAAATGAAAACTGCAGATTGCTAAAAGAAATGCTCATAGTACCAAGCTTATTCTCACTCCTACCTACCCTAACTACTGAAAAATATTCCAATCAAGTGAAATAAAAATTCCAATGCAACCATGCAAGAACTTTATCCACTTTTTGATTTCTTTGCACATGCTTGCTCCAAAGACTATTTACTGATAAGTCATTCAAAATTTATCTATAAATTCAAATCTCAAAAAATTAAAAACATCGGGACTGTTTTCCGCCTCCAACAAAACTGCAAATGGATTCTCCAGAACATACATAAAACAACAATCATGTTTCACCCCTTCCACTACATCCTTGTTTTCATGTAATTCAACCTGTTGATTACCACAAAAGGTTGAAAAATATGTTGAGATTGTTGGAAGTAACAATCTTTTGAATCAGAAGATAGTGTTGGCTGAAATGAAACCCCTAGTTGAAAAAAATCCATTTCTAACACTAATGTTGATTTACCATCATATTTATTTCCAAGATGGTAGTTGATCATAGGCTGCAAATCTGAACTGAAATAACTTTCCATGTAATCAACAACAGGGTCATTAAAAGTATGAGAAGGTTGTTGGTCGTCTTCACTGATAACAGTTTTCTCATGTAAAACAATGTCACTGTGAATGCAATCAGACTTCATTGCTTCCTCTGTTATCTCATGATTTACTTTCAATAATTAAAAGGAAGAAAAACATAATGGAAGATAGTTTTCATATGCAAGCCCACTGCTTTCTTCATATTCAACATCATGCCTGGAGGATTTCTGATTTGAAACATTATAAACATTTTTCTTTAGCAATTCGAAGGATGGAAAACACAATAGAAAATTTATTTCATCTAATTCAAAACTTTCTTCATTTTCTTCACTGCTGTCATATGCACATTTTTCAATTTTGTTGGATTGGTGAACATACTCATTTTCAGATTTCTCTTCGATCAATGGATACAATTTTCAACTGACAAGACCTCCTATATAACAAGTAACAGGGTCATCAAACACATGAGAATATTGATGCAATTTCTTGTCAATTTGTTCTAGTGAATTAGTGTAATTTGGCATCAATACACATTCCTTTTCTTCAGTGATGATCTTTGAATTTTATTTCAAAAATTTAAATGAAGAAAATCAGAAAGGTAAAGAAATTCCTTCAATTGATTCAATACTTTCTTCTTTGTAACTATGATATGTAGGTTGATTGCTCTCATTACATTGTAGAAAATGAACATTTTCTGATAGAGAACATGCGGTTGGTTGTTCTAGGAAGTCAACATCATAATCATCATCATATTCATCATAAATAGGAAAATCAACAATATCTGCAATGTCATCTAACAAGGAAAAACATGGAACATCAACCTGCTCTTCAACAAGTTGATTTGCAAATTCATCTTCTTGACATTCTACAAATGAATACATAAAACAATCAGTTTCTTGCTCATGATGACAAAGATCGATATGTAAATCAGCTTCTTGTTTATGCACAATCTCATGTTCTCCAGCGTTCAAATTCTCATCCAAAATATGATTTTGTAGCTCCTTACATGCTTGAATGTTGTCTTCCACTTCCAGAGCATTATTGAACAACTGTTGCAAAGACATAGACTTCCTCTCCATCAGAAGGAAAGATAAGTCTGATTGAAAGGTTGTTACATAATGGAGCATGGCAGCAACTTCAGTAGGTTGGACTTCTTTAGGCAGTTTATAATAAAGACTAGAAAACCTCCTGCTGAAATTTGAGATGGTTTCATCTTTCATTCTTCTCATGGCATAAAACTCTGAGAGGAGTAGATTCCATGACTTTCTCTCACCCCAAAATCTATGGAAAGCTTTTCTCATTTCATCCCATGAGCTAATTGATTGAGGCTGCAAATTTTTGAATCATTCTTTGGCATCTCCTTGTAAGGACTGAGAAAAGGTCCTCATAGACACATCATCATGTTCGATCTAAAAAAGGTCTAAATTCTCAAAGACCTGAATATGTTTTTCAGCTGAATGTCCATCAAGCTCTCCATCGAACCTAGGAAGGTACTTATAATGTTTCAAACTGACGCAACCTGCCCCCTCACCGAGCAAGCCGCCCCACCAGGACCTTCTTCGCACACGGGCCCGAAGAGTCTAAGTACTCTTCCACTCCTCTCGGGAGTCTTCGTCACCCACAGGATTCTCCTCGGCGATCTCCCCTTCGTAAATTGGGAAATCGACGTTCGCGCTATCGCGAACCCTGTGTGCACATTCTCGTGCAAATCAAATCCCCGAACCTCGAATGCCGATGGTCTACGGTCAACGCTCCCGCATGTCAGGGGTTTCCCTATCGGGATATCGGAGTACGCGATGTCACGAATCATTGACACCACAAAGTCCTGAACCCCGAACTCCGATAGCACGTGCGCTATCTCCTTGCCACGTCACCTCCTCTCTCCACTCTATCGGGAATTGCGGGATCACGATTTCGTCGTTCACAATTCCTTTGCAGTGGAAAGTCCCGAATGCCGAACCCCGATCGATCGGGATCTCACGCCACCTGTATTCCACCTCTGGGCGAGGCCTAACACCTTGACACCTGTCTCCCCCTCATGCTATCGGGAAATTGCGATTCAGGAATTCACGTTTCCTGATGCACAAGATCACAGTCTTTGCAAAACCTCGAATTCTAACTCCTCGAGATCTTGTGCCACGTGTCCCCGTTCGGATCGACGACTCCCATCGAATCGGGGGATCGCAACTCGCGATTTCACGAGGTGTAAAACTCTTACCTCGCCAACTCCCGAACGTCGAACCACCGAAGCCCGATGGACCTTTATCCTTCCTCGCCTGTGCTTGTGGGTTATTCCCCCGCGCAACTCCTCCACGATTTGACGGTCCTCGGGATTTCGCAAAACTTCACTTGGATTACAAGTTGTCGATTCTCTTCCTCTTGAGAATCCTCTGGCTTCCAAGCTTTCCCTTGGTTCAAATCTCTCCCAGGCCTGTTCCTACGATGCTTGCAAGGAACTATCCCTCCTGAGCTTTGTCTCTCTCTGACTCCTTCCGAGACTTCTCACGCACTTCCTGTGCTCGACTTCCAACAGCTCTCAAAGCGTTGATGTCGTCTAGACCTATGCAATCCTGCTAACAGCAGTCCAGTCCTCCTTCTCTCAAACTTGTCTCTAAGACTTCAATTCGACCTGCACTCACCTGCACAGTTCGAATAAACCAACACCACTCTGATCGATGAGAATAAAAGTTTAACTATAGAGCCTCCTCAACGCACTCTATGCGGAGGAATTCAACTACACTCTATGCAGGAATCTCCCAGCTCAAACTGAGAAAACAATTGGAACTTATTTTCCTCATTCCCTCAGGTTTCGAACTTGATAGGCAATCACATATGCAGCATATAGAAGATAAGCATATAAAGAAGCAAGTATGCAACAGAATAACATCAACAACACACAGAGACCAAACACATCCATGGGATTGAAATTACAGTCTTCTTCTATTAATTCAATCTGTACATAGGTGTTCATCACAAGTTCTCTATTATGCTCTCTCCTACTCCTCTCTCAAATGCTGAATAATAATCTCAATTATACAAGGAGGGTGCCTATATTCGTTTTCCCTCCTGGAAGTAAAAACTGTCTAATCTACAACTAACCCTATCTACCAGCATTTAAAACTGTTAAATGCCTTCTTATCTACATTACATTACAAGTGCGCTTCATATGAATTCATTCATTCAAACGACGACGCAACAATCTTTTCAAAGAAATTCAAAAAGGTATGCGCTGGTGCTGTCCAGCTATTCTTCTCTTTCCTCCACGGTGGCTCGCTTTATGAAGTGTGGATGCTCCTGCATCATACTCCTCGGCTCAAAAAGATTTCATGGGCTCCTGTCCATGAGCTCCTGCACAGTCTGACCATGCCTCTGAATCACTGCTTCTGTTTCCCAGCTGGCATCCTCCACTGGGTGATTTTTCCATTTCACCAGGTATT
>ML778807.1:55047-73076 GCA_009831015.1 Picea engelmannii | reverse complement strand
CTTCTGTTTCCCAGCTGGCATCCTCCACTGGGTGATTTTTCCATTTCACCAGGTATTCAAAATATTGCTTTCTCCTGGTCTTCCTTCCAATTCTTTTATCCAGTATGCACTCCATCTCTGGCTTCTGTGCAACTGGCAACTGCCTCTGCCATTGGATCGCTGGTTCCTCAACACTTCCAGATCCTGCATCTTCAGCCTTATATGGGTATAGGTCTGAGACATTAAATATCGGAGATATCCCGATTCCCTCTGGCAACTCAAGCTCATATGCATTCTCGCCGAATTTCTTCAGGACTTTGCATGGCCTGATTTTTTTCAATTTGAGCTTGTTGTATGTTCCCCTTGGGAACCTTTCTTTTCTCAAGTGCGCCAGAACCATGTCTCCAAATTCAAACTAAAGCTGCCTCTTCCTCTAATCAGCTCTGCGCTTGTACTCTTGATTCGATTTTTGCAATCGCTGCTTCACCTGCGTGTGGAGTTCTTGCATCGCTTCAGCGAATTCCTCAGCTCTCCCGCTGCTAGTTTCAGCCTGTTCTGGCTCCCTGAGCTCAGAAACTCCTCACGGTTGTGTCCCATACAAAATCTGAAATGGGCTCTTACCTGTACTTCGATTCACCGAATCGTTGTACGCGAATTCTGCCTGTGGTAGGATGTGATCCCAACTGGTGTGATGCTCCGTCACCAGACCTCTTAACAGATCCCCTAAGCTCCTATTGACCACTTCGGTCTGCCCATCTGTCTGCGGATGGTAAGAAGAACTGAATGCTAAGTCAGTCCCCAGCTTTTTCCATAGCGTCCTCCAAAAATGACCTACGAACTTGGTGTTCCGATCCGAGACTATGCTTCTCGGCAATCCAAGTAGTTGCACAATCTCTTTCAAAAATAAATTGGTGATGTGGGTTGCATCGCTGGTTTTATGACACGGAATGAAATGTGCCATCTTTGAGAACCTATCCACCACTACAAAGATGGAATCAACTCCTCGTTGAGTTCTCGGTAAACCCAACACAAAATCCATGCTAATGGCCTCCCATGGCCTTTCGGGTACAGGCAACGGTTGATATAACCCTGTGTTCTGTTTTCTGCCCTTCGCGTGTTGACAAATCCTGCATCGGTCAACAAATCTCTTCACATCTGCATGCATGCCTGGCCAAAAATATGATTCGCTCAACTTGGTGAATGTTTTGTCATGTCCGAAATGACCTGCTAAGCCCCCGCTGTGCTTCTCCTTTACCAAATTCTCTCTCATAGAGCAATCTGGAATGCACAATTGATTGCCTTTGAACAACAATCCATCCTAGATCAGGTAGTCAATCCACGGACTCCTATCCCTGAGAACCAGGTTCTCGGCTACCTCGTATGCCTCGCCAAAGTCTGCGTCACCTGCATACATATTCTTTAGATTTTCAAAACCCAAGGTTTTGACCCTGAATTCCTGCAGCAATAAACACTTTCTGCTCAAGGCATCAGCTACCTTGTTCGCAGTCCCCGAAATGTGCTTGATCACGAATGTGAAATTTTGCATGTATTCCACCCACTTTGCGTGCTTCTGATTCAGCTTCTCTTGCTGACTCACGAACTGTAACACATGATTATCACTGTACAGAACAAATTCCTTGGGTATGAGATAATGCCTCCATTTTTTCAAGGCCTAGATAATGGCATAGAATTCTTTATCATATGTGGAGTACTTCAGTTTTGCATCATCCAACTTCTCGTTGTAGTATGCAACAGGTCTGTCATCCTGACTTAAAACCCCTCCAACAGCATACCCACTGGCATCACACTTCACTTGGAAGGTTTTCTGAAAATCTGGCAACACTAACACTGGTCGCTCAGTTATCTTTCTCTTTAACAAATTGAAGCTCCTTTCAGCCTCTGCTGTCTAATGGAAAACCTTATGCCGCTTCTTCATAGTGTCCATCATTGCGGCACTGATTCTACTAAAATTCCGAATGAATTTTCTGTAGAAGCTTGCCAAACCGTGAAAGCTCCTTACCTCAAAAATATTTCTTGGCAATGGCCAATTCCTGATTACTTCAATCTTCTCAGGATCCATCTTCAATTCATTTGCCAAGATTACAAAGCCCAAATAAATGAGTTTCGTCTGCATGAAGGAACACTTATTCAAATTGATCAGCAGCTTTTCCTGCTGCAGTCTTCTCATCACAATGGCCAAATGCCTCAAGTGTTCAGCCCTTGTTTTGCTAAATATCAATATGTCGTCTAGATACACAACAACAAATTTGCCAATGAATTCCCGCAGGACTTCATTCATCAGTCGCATAAATGTGCTAGGCGCGTTTGTCAGCCCAAACGACATGACCAGCCATTCGTACAAACCCTCGTTTGTTTTGAATGCTGTCTTCCACTCATCTCCCTCTCTCATCCGGATCTGATGGTATCCACTCTTGAGATCTATCTTGGAGAAGTAATTTGCCCCACTCAAGCAATCCATCAAGTCGTCCATTCTTGGCAGTGGAAACATGTACCTGATGGTAATCTTATTTATCGCCCTGGAGTCTGTACACATTCTCCAACCTCCATCCTTCTTCGGACTTAGTACTGTTGGAACGGCACACGGACTCAGACTCTCTCTCACTAGTCCCTTGTCCTGCAGATCCTATACCTGCCTTTTGACTTCCTCGTTCTCCTGAGGTGTCAACCTGTATGCTGCCTTATTTGGTAGACTTGCTCCGGGTATGAGGTCAATGTGGTGACTCACACTCCTCATCGGTGGCAACGAACGAGGTAGTTCGTCAATGATGATATCAGCAAACTCTCCCAGCAGTTGCTGAATCTCCTCTGGCAAGTCGTCCACTCTTGTGTTTGTCAGGACAATCCTTGGCTTCCTGACAACAAAGAACTGTGGATCTTCATTCTTCTCCATCTCTGTAAAACGCTCCTTCCCACTCATGAGAAGTATCGTGCTACTAGCTTCTGGCTTTACTTCCTTATCTTTTATCAGTAGCAGTTTATGGGTTTTCCCATCCTTCTCCAAAGTGTATGTGTTCATTCTCCCGTCATGAACAACATTCCGATCATATTTCCATGGTCTTCCCAACAATATGTGACATACGTCCATGGGAATGACGTCGCACAGGATCTCATCATGATAATTCCCAATTTTAAATCTAACTAAGCATTGTTTAGTGACACTTACCCGGTGTCCTTTCTATAACCACGAGACTTTATACGGGCTTGGGTGCTTAGTTGTCTCTAGCTCCAATTTCTCCACCATCTCGATCAAAATGAGATTGTCAGTGCTCCCACTGTCAATTATGACTTTGCATTTCCTGTCCTTGGCTATACAAGCCGTTCTAAACAGTCTACTCCTCTGCACTGCGCTCTCCACCTCCTTCTCAGGCTTCAAAAGGATTTTATGCATCCCAAGCGATCTTCCGCTGTCTACGTCTTCACTCTCAACATCACACTTTTGTGCCTCAGCGATGTGAGCTTTTCCTCTGTCCACCTTCCTCTCTGGACAGTCCACGGCTTTATGGCCATCCTTACCACATGTAAAACATGTGATAACTCCTCCTCGACCTTGTCCTCTACCTTGGGTACGAGGAAATGTGTTGGCGTCAACATATCCTCCTTGCTGATCACCTTGCTGCCTCCTCGGCTCAAAAATTTGCTGCCTCTGCTGTGAGGTTCCACCTCTTTTAGCTTTTCCATGAGGCCTCTTCCAATCCTCCTTGGGATTTTGAGTTCTCTCTTGGGCAACTGCTTTTCCTCTAGGCTGGCTTCTGCCTCGCCCTCACTGTCCCTGCTTGCGGCTCAGCTTCTCCTCTGCTTTCAAAGCCATCTGGTACGCTTCCTCAACCGTTCGGACGGTGACCATGCTCAATTCATCCTGAATGTCGTACCTAAGACCATTCAGGTATCTCGCCACCTTTTCGTCATCACTCTCCCGATGACCAGCTCGGATGTTGAGCCTATAGAACTCCTCGGTGTACTCTTTCACTGTCATCAACTTCTGCCTCAGGTTCTGCATCTGCCTGAACAGAGTGATCTGATAGGCTCTCGGAATGAACTTTTCCTTCATCTTGGCGATCATCCAATCCCAGCTTTTGATCTTTTGTTTGCCTTTGGAATGCCTGTCTTCTTCCAGCTCGTCCCACCATAAGGCCGCATGTCCCTTCAGCTTCGTGACGACATGCCTCACTTTCTTGTCCTCTTTGATGTCTTCATAATCGAAGTAGGTGTCGAGTGCTCGGATCCAATCCAGCAACTCTTCTGTATCCAGGCTTCCCTCGTAAGCTGGAATGTCCATCTTCGTCTTTGAGTTCATCCTCGAAATGGCTCTAATCAGTCTTTCGGTTGATGCATCCTCTGTCGTGACTTCTTCAGCATCTTGTCCAGCTTCCTCTTCAATCTCGGGATCACTGAACTCTGTTGCACCAGCACCACGTCTCTAGGTGGTCTCTATTTCTTCATGTCTGGCTCGGAGATCTCTCATCTCTTGTTCCATCTTAGCATTACTTGTTGGCCTACCCCTTCTCCGGGCATCCCTGTCTTCACAATCAGGAGATTGCCTCTCTCTCTTGGGTGGCATGGTGGATTTCTTTTCTCTACTACCAAAGCAAAGAGAAACCCTTTTCCAGCTCTGATACCACTTGACGCAACCTGCCCCCTCACCGAGTAAGCCGCCCCACCAGGACCTTCTTCGCACATGGTCCCGAAGAGTCTAAGTACTCTTCCACTCCTCTCGGGAGTCTTCGTCGCCCACAGGATTGTCCTCGGCGATCTCCCCTTCGCAAATCGGGAAATCGGCATTCGCGCTATCATGAACCCTGTGTGCACGTTCTCGTGCAAATCAAATCCCCGAACCCCAAATGTAGATGGTCAACGGTCAATGCTACCGCATGTCGGGGGTTTCCCTATCGGGATATCGGAGTATGCGATGTCACGAATCATTGACACCATAAAGTCCCGAACCCCGAACTCCGATAGCACGTGCGCTATCTCCTTGCCACGTCACCTCCTCTCTCCACTCTATCGGGAATCGCGGGATCACGATTTCGTCGTTCACAATTCCTTTGCAGTGGAAAGTCCCGAATGCCCAACCTCGATCGCTCGGGATCTCACGCCACCTGTATTCCACCTCTGGGTGAGGCCTAACACCTTGACACCTGTCTCCCCCTCGTGCTATCGGGAAATCATGATTCGGGAATTCGCGTTTCCTGATGCACAAGATCACAGTCTTTGCAAAACCCTGAATTCCGACTCCTCGAGATCTTGCGCCACGTGTCCTCGTTCGGATCGACGGCTCCCGTCGAATCGGGGGATCACAACTCGCGATTTCACGAGGTGTAAAACTCTTACCTCGACAACTCTCGAACGCCGAACCACCAAAGCCCGATGGACCTTTATCCTTCCTCGCCTGTGCTTGTGGGTTATTCCCCCACGCAACTCCTCCATGATCTAACGGTCCTCGGGATTTCTCAAAACTTCACTTGGATTACAAGTCGTCGATTCTCTTCCTCTTGAGAATCCTCCAGCTTCCAAGCTTTCCCTTGGTTCAAATCTCTCCCAGGCCTGTTCCTACGATGCTTGCAAGGAACTATCCCTCCTGAGCTTTGTCTCTCTCTGAATCCTTCCGAGACTTCTCACGCACTTCCTGTGCTCGACTTCCAATAGCTCTCAAAGTGTTGATGTCGTCTAGACCTATGCAATCCTGCTAACAGCAGTCCAGTCCTCCTTCTCTCAAACTCATCTCTGAGACTTCAATTCGACCTGCACTCACCTGAACAGTTCGAATAAACCAACACCACTCTGATCGATGAGAATAAAAGTTTAACTGTAGAGCCTCCTCAATGCACTCTATGCAGAGGAATTCAACTGCACTCTATGCAGGAATCTCCCGGCTCAAACCGAGAAAATAATTGGAACTTATTTTCCTCATTCCCTCAGGTTTCGAACCTGATAGGCAATCACATACGCAGCATATAGAAGATAAGCATATAAATAAGCAAGTATGCAACAGAATAACATCAACAACACATAGAGACCAAACACATCCATGGGATTGAAATTACAGTCTTCTTCTATTAATTCAATCTTTACATAGGTGTTCATCACAAGTTCTCTGTTCTGCTCTCTCCTGCTCCTCTCTCAAATGCTGAATAATAATCTCAATTATACAAGGAGGGTGCCTATATTCGTTTTCCCTCCTGGAAGTAAAAACTGTCTAATCTACAGCTAACCCTATCTACCATCATTTAAAACTGTTAAATGCCTTCTTATCTACATTACATTACAAGTGCGCTTCATATGAATGCATTCATTCAAACGATGGTGCAACAATCTTTTCAAAGAAATTCAAAAAGGTATGCACTGGTGTTGTCTAGCTATTCTTCTCTTTCCTCCACGCTGGCTCGCTTTATGAAGTGTGGATGCTCCTGCATCACAAACAAAAGTCATGAAGGATGGAAGACAATTTAAGAGGATTGTATCTTTCTTGAATCCTGGAGGGTGCAGGATTAAGAACAGAAGGTACAACCTGAGCTTTGGTTCAGAGGAACGAGCTTGGTGAATAATGATAATGAACATCATATGGTTCAGAGGAAGGAGCTTGGTGAATATCTATTATACAAGAAGTAGGTATACGTGCAGTTTGCAATGGAGGATATACAAGGGTAGATCTTTGGGCTTCATTTGAATGTAGTAAGTGAAGAAATATTCTTTTGAAAAACTCGGGAAAAGGAAAGAATATATTGATAAAACAGAAAAGTACTTCTTGGACTCATTCTCCATTGGATCCTTTGAAATGCATTTGAATCTTGATTGGAGTCGCCATGAAAAATTTAGCTCTGGATTCTTCTGCCAGTGGAGTCACCTTAAAACTGATTTTATGATGTGTGGAGTCACCAAAGTAGAAATATAGCCAATATGTGCCTAAGTGTTTGTTTCTCTCATACCTTAGAAATGCAACAATGTCATTCTTTCCAAGGAAAGTTTCATTCAGTTCTGTCCCCGACAATGGCACCAAAATGTTAACACTCTGTAAATCTGCTCGAATGATAAGAAAATGACAGAGGTAACTTATTCAACCAACTTTGAGACTCGAAACTAGCCTTTCGGATCTAGAGAAGGCTCTTTCGGGAGAATTTGTCTCAATATGGGATATGGCTTTAAATGTCAGCTAGATTTAACACTGTCAAATAATAAGTTTTGGTTCTATTGGCGCAAGAAAGTAAGACCTCAGGCTATGGAGTCGATTTAAAAGAACAATGGAAAAAATGACTCGGTGACTGAACTTGAGAGGATAAAGGCTAAGAGAGCAACAATTTTCAATTTAAAATTGTTGTGTGTGGCGAACAGAAAAAACATGAAGCAACTCGGACCACCGCTAAGGATGAATTTGGAGTTAACTTTAGAGGAAATATGTTTTGTCTAAATGGCGCGAACAAGAGGTGTTGCGCAGCGAATCCACAGGTTCAAAATTTTGTTTCGATTTAGACATAAAAAGATATGAATAAAGAAAACAGGAAGTACACACGCAAGGAAGGGAAAACAATACATACAACTGCTACAATTAGAATCTTTTCATCAAGATACATGACTTTTGCATTAAGTTTCGATCAAACTCAAATTGCATTCAATAGACGTTGTCTATACTAATTTTTTCAACAAACCGGGTTTACATGAAAATGATCCCCATATATAGAAAACTAATGTCATCCTTGGCTGCTAGGGTCTAACTACTACCTCCTAGAATCATGGATCCATTTTCTTTGAAAGAGAGAAATGACTTCAACGAATTTTCTAAAAATAGAAAACCCGACTTTGCCAAATCATAATCGTAACCGAAATATTCTTTACAATAATTGATCATGATCAAAATTCTACCATATGGTTGTGATAGGTCATAATGTGAATTTCTGGACACTCTGTCACCTCTGCACAACAAGTTTGATATGCAACAGTAACCTACAACAAAAAATGCATTGATGGATTGTGCAACAAACTCAGAACAATAGGTGTTAATGATGACATCATAGCTCACTAATACAAAATTATTTTCCAAAACTGAGAGAGGTTTTTGTTTTTAATATTGTTATAAATAAAAACCTCTCTCAGTTTCTTTAAATTCATCTCATTCTGGCCGAAATACGTGTCGCAAAAACATGTTTTGGATAGGAAATCATGAAAACTGAAAAATAGGGCTCAAAGATTCCTTCGAATCTCCCACAATATGAAGATTTTTTAAAATCAAAGAGAGGTTTTTATTAATTTTTTTGTCCTAAAGGAAAAACTCTTGCTGATTTTCAAAATTCCTCTCCAGTTGGTAAAAAATCGATCTTGAAGTTGACCACTAAACTAGTCATTTACGCAGCGTGACCTGTAGCCTATGTGCAGGAAAATCCTCTACGCAACAGAATCCTTTGCGTGAAGAAATCCATTGCGCTATGACATCCTTTGCGCGACGAATTCCACTGCGCGCCAACATCCTATGCGCGACAACATCCACTGTGCGACGAAATCCATCGCGCGACAAAATCCACTGCGCAATGAAATCCTCTGCGCGACAACATCCTATGCGTTACAACATCCCATGCGTGATGAAATCCACTACGTGACGAAATCCACTGCATGAAAGCATCCTCTACGTGCCAACATCCTCTGCATGAAAACATCCTATGTGAAACAACATCCTCTGTGTGACGACATCTTCTACACAACAACATCCTTTGTGCGATGACATCCTCTGTGCAGCGTGCACCAGATGAATGAAACAAAATCCTTTTTGCAATAAAATTGCACCATGGGTATGCTTTGAAGTTTGCAATGATACCATTGACATGGAGTGTCATGATTGTTCCTTTCTCTAACCTCATGAAAGGTGATGATGAAATATAATACCTTTTGACATGATATTCACCCTAACCTATGACTCATCTAGGAATTCCTTGATTTTCCCAAGATCATGTCATGACTTTGAAAACTTTGGAAAAACCTCTAACTCTAGCTATTAAAATCATGGTTCTATTAGTTGGCTCCAACAAGGATGTTATCCTCCCAGTGAGGTAGAAAATAACTCGTAGACCCTGTGCCTATCCATTGGGATGTTCCCAAACCATTGGAAACTCTGCTCTGACCTGTCACCTGTATCTGCTGAAAACCTAAAACTGTGTATGCTCTAAACTAAAATATGAAACTAAGTTGAAAATGAAAACTTCAAATTGCTAAAAGAAATTCTCATAGTATCGATCGTATTCACACTCCTACCTACCTTAACTGCTAGAAATTATGTCAATCAAGTGAAATCAAAATGCCAATGAAACCATGTAAGCACTTTATCCATTTTTTTCTTTCTTTGCACATGCTTTCTCCAAAGTCTATTTACTGATAAGTCATTCAAAAATTTATCTATAAATTCAAATATCAAAAAATTAAAAACATCGGGTCTATTTTTCGCCTCCAACAAAGCTGCAAATGGATCCTCTGGAACATACATAAAACAACAATCATGTTTCACCCCTTCCACTGCATCCTTGTTTTCATGTAATTCAACCTGTTGATTACCACAAAAGGCTGAAAAATATATTGAGACTGCTGGAAGTAACAATCTTTTGAATCAGAAGACAATGTTGGCTGAAATGAAACCCTTAGTGGCAAGCAATCCATATCTAACACTAATGTCGATTTACCATCATATTTATTTCCAAACTGGTAGTTGATCACAGGCTGTAAATCTGAATTGAAATAACTTTCCATGTAATCAATAGCAAGGTCATTAAAAGTATGAGAAGGTTGTTGGTCCTCTTCATTGATAACAATTTTCTCATGTAAAACAATGTCACTGTGAGTGCAATCAGACTTCATTGCTTCCTTTGTTATCTCATGATTTACTTTCAACAATTCAAAGGAAGAAAAAAATAATGGAAGACAATTTTCATTTGCATGTCCATTGCTTTCTTCATATTGAACATCATGCCTGAAGGATTTCTGATTTGAAACATTATAAATATTTTTCTTCAGCAATTAGAAAGATACAAAACTCAATGGAAAAGTTATTTCATCTAATTCAAAACTTTATTCATTTTCTTCCCTGCTTCCATATGCACATTTTTCAATTTCATTGGATTGTTGAACATACTCATTTTCAGATTTATCTTTGATCAATGGCTGCAATTTTGAAGTGACAAGACCTCCTACATAAGAAGTAACAAGGTCATCAAAAACATGAGAAGATTGTTGCAATTTGTTGTCAGTTTGTTCTAGTGAATTAGTGTAATTTGGCATCAACACACATTCCTTTGCTTCAACGATGATCTTAGAATTTTCTTTCAACAATTTAAATGAAGAAAAGCATAAAGGTAAAGAATTTCCTTCAGCTGATTCAATACTTTCTTCTTTGTAGCTATGATATGTAAATTGATTTCTCTCATTACATTTTTGAAAATGAACATTTTCTGATAGAGAACTTGCAGTTGGTTGTTCTAGGAAGTCAACATCATAATCATCATCATATTCATCATATATAGGAAAATCAACAATATCTGTAATTTCATCTAACAAGGAAAAACTTGGAACATCAACCTGCTCTTCAACAAGATGATTTACAAATTCATCTTCTTGACATTCTACAAATGAATACATAAAACAATCAGTTTCTTGATCATGATGACAAAGATCGGGATGTAAATCAGCTTCTTGTTTATGCACAATCTCATGTTCTCCAAATTTCAACTTCTCATCCAAAATATGATTTTGCAGCTCCTGACATGCTTGAATATTGTCTTCCACTTCCTGAGCATTATTGAACATCTTCTGCAAATACATAGACTTCCTTTCCATCAGAAGGAAAGATAAGTCTGATTGAAATGTTTTTACATAATGGAGCATGGCAGGGACTTCAGGAGGTTGGGCTTCTTTAGGCAGTTTAAAATAAACACTAGCAAACCTCCTGCTGAAATTTGATATGGTTTCATCTTTCATTCTTCTCATGGCATAAAACTCTGGAAGGAGTAGATTCCATGACTTTCTCTAACCCCAAAATCTATGGAAATCTTCCCTCAATTCATCCCATGAGCTAATCGATTGAGGCCGCAAATTTCTGAACCATTCGTTGGCATCTCCTTGCAAGGACTAAGAAAAGGTCCTTGTAGACACATCATCATGTTCAATCTCAAAAAGGTTTATAAAATTCTCAAAGACCTTAATATGTTTTTCTGTTGAATGTCCATCAAGCTCTCCATCGAACCTAGGAAGGTACTTATAATGTTTCAGAGGAAAGTCATGAACGATGGAAGGAAATTTAAGAGGACTATATATTTCTTAAATCTTGAAGGGTGCATGATTAAGAACAGAAGGTACAAACTCAACTTTGGTTTCATTAAGCTCACAACAATGATCATGAACATCATATGGTTCAGAGGAAGGAGATTGGTGAATATCGTTTATACAAGAAGGAGGTATACCTACAATTTGCAATGGAGGATATACAAGGGTAGATCCATTGGCTTCATTTGAATGCGGTAAGTGAAGAAATATTCTTTTGAAAAAATCAAGAAAAGAAAAGAAGATATTAATAAAACAAAAAAGTACTTCTTAGACTAAACTCAAGCTCGAGTACATGATTTTTCCATACTACTCTTCCATATCTCTATCAATAGGTCTCATTCTCCATTGGAGTCTTTTAAACACATTTGAAGCTTGATTGGAGTCGCCATGAAAAATTTAGCTCTGGATTCTTCTACCAGTGGAGTCACCTTCAAACTGATTTTCTGATGTGTGGATTCGCTAGAGAAGAAATACAACCAATATGGGCCTAAGTGTTTTCTTCTCTTGGACCTTAGAAATGCAACAATGTCATTCTTCCCAGGGAAAGTTTCATTCAATTATGTCCCCGGCAACGATGCTAAAATGTTAGCACTCTGTAAATCCACTTGATTGATAAGCAAACGACAACGGTAACTTTTTCAACCAACTTTGAGACCTAAAACTAGCCTTTCAAATCTGGAGAGGGATCTCTTGGGAGACTTTGTCTCAATATGAGATATGGATTTAAATGTCAGCTAGATTTAACACTGTCAAATAATAAGTTTTGGTTCTATTGGCACAAAAAAGTAAGACCTCGGGCTATGGATTCGATTTAAAAGAACGATGGAAAAAATGACTCGGTGACTGAACTTGAGAGGATAAAGGCTAAGAGAGAAATAGTCTTCAGTTTAAAATCATTGTGTGTGGAAAACATAAAGTACAGGAAGCAACTCAGAGCACCACTGAGGATGAATTTAGAGTTAACTTTAGAGGAAATACGTTTTTTCTAAATGGCGTGAACAAGGGGCGCTGCGCAGCAAATCCACATGTTCAAAATTTAGTTCAGATTTAGGCAGAAAATTATATGAATAAAGAAAACAAGAAGTACATATGCAAGGAAGGGAAAACAATACATCTAACTGCTACAATTAGAATATTTTCATCAAGCTACATGACTTTTGAATTAAGTTTCGATCGAACTCAAATTACATTCAATAGACGTTGTCTATACTAATTTTCTCAACCAACCCATTTTACATGAAAATGATCCCCATATATAGAAAACTAATGTCAACCTTGGCTTCTAGGGTCTAACTAATCCCTCCTAGAATCATGGACCCATTTTCTTTGAAAGAGAGCAATGACTTCAACGGATTTACTAAAAATAGAAAACTCGACTTTGTCAAATCATAATCGTAACCAAAATATTCTTTAAAATCACTGATCATGATCAAAGTTAAACCATATGGTTGTGATAAGTCATCATGTGCATTTCTGGACACTCTGTCACCCCTGCACATCAAGTATGCTACGCAATAGTAACCTATAGCAAAAAACACAACAGATTGTGGAGCAAACTGGGAAAAATAGGCATTAAAGATGACATCATATCTCACTAATAAAAAAATATTTTTTGAAACTGAGAGATTTTTTTCTATTCAATATCGTTATAAAGAAACACCTCTCTCGGTTTCTTGAAATTCATCTCCAGTTGGTCGGAATATGTGTCACAAAAACATGTATTGGATAAGAAATCATGAAAACTAAAAACTAGGGCTCAAATATTCCTTCGGATCTCCCAATATATGAATATTTTTTCAAATATGAGAGAGTTTTTTATTTTTTATTTTTTCCTCAACAAAAACCTCTCGGGGATTTTCAAAATTCCTCTATCGTTGGTCAGAAAGTGATCTTGAAGTTGACCACTAAACCAGTCATTTGCGTAGTGTGAGCTGTAGCATGTTTGTAGGAAAATCCTCTATGCGACAGAAGCAGGAGAGATTCATTTCGCACATGCAGGTTAAAATGGGGTCAAGTATGCATTCGCTGCAACCAAGACACCGTCAACCTGGAAACATGAACATAGGAATTAATATATTAAACAATATAATATAGAACTGCACCCCCAAAAAAATAAAAAAATAAAAAAACCACAAAAATTTGGTGAAGGCTATTTGTATGAGAAAAGTGAGGATAAATCTGTAGATGTATACGCACAACAGTTATAGAGCTAGTTAGTTTCTTCAGATATTGTACTATGTCTGCTCGCAATTCTGTTACAAATGTTGCTTGGGTTGTGTGAAAGATCCTTTCTCTAACATCCCTTTTCTTTGTTATATTTTTGAAGAGCATAAGTGGAAATTTTCCTTTATGAAATTGTTGTTCCATTGACAAAAACAAATTTGAATAGGTATCGAACAATTGCAGCTGCAAAATGGAACAGTGCAATATTTGTGTAACTTAACCGAGATACATGGACATGCGAAAGTAAAGGAGAAAACTAGATATGGAGAACAATACCATTTCCTTGTCGTTGTCTAACTCTCCATATTTTATATGGAGAATGTGTTGTGAGCCAAGTTTTCCCGCCAGTGTGACATCTTTTCCAATGGTTTTGATTGGGTAAATGTCATTGCTCTATGCAAGTTGGCTGATAGTTGCGTCCGGGACGAAACGATATTTTGAACAAATAGCGAGAATTTTTTCCACAATACTTGTTTCGTTGAGCTAAATAATCTGATCAAAATCACCACGGTCATATACTATTTTGGGCAATATATTAAAATTTGTAATGGATACCCCATTACTTGGAAATATCTTTTCTGCATGTTTCTGGACAAGTTGTGTAGGAATAGTCAGTGTGACTATCATCATGGCCTTCTTGTCTGTCATGTCAGGACGCATAATGGATCTAGTTTTGTTTGCCTTGTCCAAGTAGGTGATACAGATGACCATTATGTACCAGATGAACACTTGTCCAATTCGTCAGCTCTTCAAGCCCTCTATTGATAGTATTTTGGGTGTTACAAGTTTAGACCTGGTGATAATTTTTGAACAGGAAAAGTAAAGTGAATGGTAGTGTTCATTATGTTTTTGTTTTCTTTTCTTCCTGGCATATATTTACAAGTAGACGCACAACTTGGATGAAATATGGAGCTGGAGTTTTGCAACCAGACCTCTTCGTCTGCGGAACATGCGCTATGTTCAACGTCTCGCTTGTACTTGTTGATACTTCTTGTGAACTGCAAAGTATGTATTGCAGATGACATCGACATATTCACCATGCCATAGATGAATAAATAGATGAGGATATTTGTTTGTTAAACATACTAGGAACATAATGTATGCATCTTTACCTTTGGCCTTGTCGGTCTGTTGATGTCTGGGATGACTGACTACTCATGGCCATGTCACTAGTCCAACTTTTTCTTATGCAAGCATGTGTAGATGAACATCAGAAGGACTAAAGAAGCATATGCATTGTATATTTTCCATAATTGTTCTTAATGGCACATGTAGGGTGGAATGATATGGAATACGAAATAGGGTGTCAAGGGATACTCAGGAAATATGAGGACCCACTGGTCAAATTGTATGCCTCGTATTCTTTGACTAAAAAAATGTGTAATAGTAAATAGGGCATGATGGCGGGGCACGGCGGCCAATCTGTATATCGTGGAACCTCAGAAGCTAGACCCGTAATATTGAACCCGCCATGCCGGCACCCACAATCGACAAAGTGGGTAAGTATGGAATAAGGTAGAAGCATGACCATAAATGTGAACCCATGAGTCCGCCAACCCGTGCACCCAGGAATTTTTGGAAAGACGAATATGCAGAGAAATTAGAAAGCAAAAGGGGTAATAGAAAATGGAAAAAGTAGAAATGGTGAGGGCACAAAGACCCATTGTTTCCAAATCATTGTTTTCTATTCTAATATTATATTCCCCCACCCGCTTTGTATATTTAATTTACTAGCACAACTGGTATACCTTTTCGAATATTGTACGACAGACCCCTCTGTTGTTGCATAGAAGAATTCATATTCCTTGCCAACCAATCTGTTTCTTCCATGGTAGCAACACCGAATATACAGTGGGCATGAAGGCAAGTTAGTATGAAGAAATACATGTAAAAGAAAGAAATACAGTTCTATTTATTTCAATGTAACAATAAACATAATATGATTCACATGAGAATAAGTAGAAAGATACGTAGTATATACATACAACAAAAAAGGTGCAAAGAAGTAGAACAAGTACAACAAATACATAGACAATAAATGAAATACTCAACACTGGAATATGAAATAAGAGTACAGGTATGCACCTCTGCAACTCCTTGTCTACATTCGTGTCAAAGATTCCATCGTCCTCTCCAACCATTATGTTTGTTTAAATGTAGCAATGTAGGAAAAATACAATGGACATGAAGGAAGTTAGTATGTAGGAAGACATGTAATGAAGATAAGTTATTATGTAAAAATGTACACAATATCTACATACAATAAAGTAGGTGAACACATATACAGACAATAAATGAAATACAAAACGATGGAATATGAAATAACAGTACAAGCATGTACCTTTGTATCTCCTCTTCCACCACTGCGGTCAAGAATCCATCGTTTTCTCCATCTATTATGTTTGTTTGAATGTGGGAACACATAAAATACAATGAACATGAATGGAAGTTGGTATGCACCGGAGAACAAGTAATATGTACATACAGTAAATGAGAATCAATGAATAGAATAAAAGATAGGTAGAAACATGAACCTTTTCTTTTCTCCATCCATGGTTGTAAATATATAAATTTTTTCCCTACCCAAAATATATTACAAGCCACTAAAAAATTGCATGGCCATAGCTAAACGATTTTGGTTTTCCATTGCAAAGTATCCAGATATGCTTCCAGACATGGAAATATAATTTTTCATTATCTTTGGTGTACATATCATATCTCAAGTACAAGACAAATTGTATCGTGGTCACACCAGTTTGTGTAGAGGATAAAGAACATGTATTGTGATATGGGCACATTCCACCATATATGGTTAATAAGTGTGGTTTTCACATGTTTTATTTTAACAAAGAAACAACGGATATTGCAATTGCACATGTAGTTGTCCAATTATTTTTTATGCCATTATTTTCTATCATGTTAACACTAAAGTATCAGAAAAATTTCACAACAGAATAGGTGCGCACGGAACAGGCACGAGATCTCGACTTCGCCAGACACGAAAAATAACACAAACACAAGTCCACTCGCAGGTGTAGGGTCTAAACACCATAAAGTGCCAAAAAAAAAAAAAAAAACCAACTCCAACTGTCGGTGCAGGACCCCAACCCTGCAAAGCCGAAGTAAACAAAAGAAAACAGCAAGCACCAAACCAACGAGAAAGCACGAACATGCCCAATTGTAACCCCAGTGCCCCAAACTCATAACCTTGAGCCAAAGAACAACAACCAACAACCGACGAACCAACGAACCAACGAACAAGCAACAACCACCGAACCAGTAAACAACATATGTATTTCCAACGATTACCAAACTGCAGCCGAAGCATAGAAGGAACAGGAAACATATCACGAGCATGCCAATAAAAATAATGAAACATTCTTACTTTCAAACTGCAAACACTGAACAACAAAGAAGGGATAGAAAATCAAATTATGGCATGGAAGCTTACTCTGAAACTATGAAAGGCAGAAGCACAGGTCAAATTGTGAACCAAACAACAACAAGTAGCAACCGATGAACCAACGAAGAAGAAGCACCCACCGAACCAGTAAACAATGTATGTAGCTTCAACGATGACGAAATTGCATTCCAAGCCTAGAAGAAGTATGAAACATACAATTCCTATTCAACTAGCGGTGGACAACAATATTTTCCAAATTCACTGCAACATTGTATGGAAAATTTCGAGGAAAAATGTACTCCGAGAAGCCTATTTAGATAAACATTTAAGGCTGTCAAGCTGTCTAAGGGCTTCACAGTATGAAAACATTTAAGTTGTCAGGCCTGTTTTAGGACCTCACGCCATGTAAACATTTAAGTTGTCAGGCCTATTCAAGCACCTCAAAAAAAGTGTCAATGATCTAAACCTTCGCTATGCAAACATTTCAATACAAATACAAAGGACTGATAATAATAGCACAAATACATTAATAATAATAATAATAATAATAAACCTGGAAATAAGACCTTGAATCTATTATCCAACGAGATCATGACATATATGGGTTTTTTTATAATAAATAAATAAATAATGTTTTTAGTTATGTAGTTCGAATAATAGAAATTATGCAAAAATTTGTAGTCAGACAAAAAACTAATATAAAGTCAACGAATTATCGATCACTATAAACTTTGGATATCTAAACATTTCAATACGAATAGTACAAATAAAAAAAAGTACCTCACATGATAAAAATTTGGATATGGCAACATATAATTCATTCGGAATAGTGAAGATGGCAATAAGACCTCAAATCTATCATTCAATCAGATCATAACATATATGGGTTTTTTTATTATATAAAAAATAATGCTTCTAGTTCTGTAGGTCAAACATTAGAAAGTATGAAAACAAATTTAGTCAAACGACAAACTAATATAAATTCAAATAATTATCGATCTTTATAGTCCCTCTATGCCTTCGGCAGAGACTAATACGAGGATAAATAATTAAAGAAATTGTTGGCTGGTTGTTTTGTTTATAGGTTTAATTTCTCATGTATATATATATA
>ML778807.1:40751-54992 GCA_009831015.1 Picea engelmannii | reverse complement strand
TTAATTATTAAGTTAATTTGTTTAATATAATGGATTTGTTTTTTTAGATTTTTCTAGATAGAAACCTATTATAATTTATAGATATTAAAATATGAAATCTATACATAATTAGAGTTCATCAACCGAATATAAATATTTGTTAATAAGAAACTTAGATTATGACAACATATAAGTTTAATTCAACTGATTTTTGAGGCACTGTAATGATAATATTTATCCATTTTTGTAAGATATTGGTTATTGACTCTTTTAATTCTGGGTCATTTGATTCTCCATTTCCATACTTAATACATAACATGAGCACACGACACTTCTTGATAGTGTTAAGATATTTGTCCATATTTTAATGGACTAGTCTTAGGCCAACTCAATTTTATTCACTCCAATACTACAAATATATAGTACAATGGATGATGTCACCTCATAGAGAGACCTTCCCTAGATCCTAAAACCTTGCATGGTGTTTAGGCTAGGCAATCCTAACCAACTCACTTAGTCATTATTTTAGGATAAGTAACTATTATCCTAAATGAATAATACAATTAAAGGTGACATGAAGACTTAGTGATTGGTAAAGTAAACCATAGGATAACATCACCCCCTCCTCAATTATAGCAACCCCACTACTAACCCATAATTTGTTTTTTATGATACCCACTAAATTAAAATGCATGCATCATGCTAAAAATGCCCATTCTAACAACATTTATGATAAACATAAATGCATCTAATTATACATACACATAGAAACATACAAATATTCAAGAACACATAGTTTATGCACAACAATTTAAACCCGGAAATAAAAATAATGAACATAGATAAAAACACTTATATTTTTAATCAAATGTGAAACCAACTACAGAGAATGGAAATTCCACCCAACCATATCCTTTATACTCCAAATATTAGAAGGAAGTCACCCCGAAGTGGGGATAGGAATCCACAAGAAATTGTGTCTCTATTGTCCACTCACATCCCAATACAACCCACAACAAGCTAATTTTTTTGCAGCCATCCCAATCCACCAACCCTCTTCCCCTCAACCTGAAAACCCCAATGAATGTGATATCCCTTATCTGTAAACAGTCCCTTAGGCCTTCCCACTTCCCTCTGGGGCTCTAGCACAGGTTGGATAGGAATCTCTCTTGCTGGGGACTCTAGGGACTTACAGCTGCAATAGGAAACTCTCAGTGACAACTCATTTTCTTTGTGGTAATTTATTACATATGAATCTCTTCTATAGGTCTAACAACCTATTTATTCATGCAATTACAACTTCAATAAGATGTCCACAAATGCCACTGTGGTTTTCTTCAATCTCCAACACTCAATACACTCTTGATGTCCCAAAAACTGCTTGTAAAAACTACTCGCAATACCCATTCAAATTTACCTTTTTCCCATGCACATTGAATCTCACATTCCCCAATGTTGATTGTACTCAGCCCCATGATCTCAATAACTATGTGAGGTGACTTTTCACACCAACCCTCTTACATGTATTCAATGATTGGGCGTTGATACACCCAAAAGGAAAATAGAAGGTTCATACAAAATAATAATTTTAGAAATGTGTCTTGGGATTAATACAAATGGGTAAGTCCCCCCCTTGGACCCCCGTCTCTTGTGGAAATTTATCCCCCATGACTCCATATGTGTCCGTCTTCAACCAACGATACATTTTATTTTATTATTTTGATCTACAATGTTTACATATTACATCGCTTGGTATGCGGCCATACATTGTATTTACATTATACATCTCTAACCTGGGGATTAAAAGCATGGATGTTACATTCCCATCCCCCTACAATTTTTTCATCATACTTGGTGTACATCACCATACCTGTATATATGTACAAAATTTTACATTATAGTACTTGATACTTTCACAAGTTCACAACTCCTGCAACAATTCCAACCATCAATTTGTTGTTCTCCTCAACCTACACAACCCAAGAAAGTCTACCCGCTTCTGAACACTATAGTCCTTCGAATTGTACCATTTTCCTTCCAAGGCTCCACCAAAATCATACATGATGTTTCGATTTGTGTCTCTAGGAACTCTAACTTCTAAAATGGAACGTTGCACACTTATACACAATAATGTACATTCATTTTTCTTCAAAATTTGCAAAACTTTATTCGTACTCCTCCCACATGGTCTCCTCATTCTCCCACATGGAATCTTCAGGACTGTAACAAGTCCATTGAACCTTTACTAGGATGATGGGTTTTTTCCTAATAAATTTGACTTTTCGGTCTAGGATGCACAATAGTTCCACTCAAAAGGCCCCTTCTTGCTCCACATGGATCATACTCCAATCAATTACATGGTTAGGATTAGGGACATATTTCTTCAATAAAAATACATGAAACACATTATGAATTCTCATGGATGCATGAAATAAAATCATGTATGCAATTGGGGCTATCTTTTCTAGAAATTCAAATGTCCCACAGTATCTCGCTGCCAATTTTTGGCAACTTCCTAATCTTAGCGAGCTCCTTTTAGCCTTTACTTTTAAAAACATATGCTCGTCGAATTTGAATTTTTTATATGTCTTTCTTTTATTTTCATAAATGTTTTTCCTATCTTGTGCAACCTTTAAATTATATCCAACCTTTACCATCTTCTCTTCCATTTCCCTTAGCAATTATGGCCCAATAACTGCTCTTTGTATTAGGTTATCCCAACTCATTGGTATGTTTCATTTTCTACCATACAAGGCTTTAAATGGGATCATCTTCAATGATGCCGGGTACCTATTATTGTAATAAGATTCCACCAAATGAAGATAGTATTCCCATGTAAGGTACCAAATAGTAATATGCATATCCATATCATAATTATTATCAAATTTTTTACCAAAAGGAAACAAAACAATGAGGACAATACCAAGGTAGGGACCAAAATGTGATACATTTATTAATTCTAGAAAGCAATGTTCACTTGCTTCTTCGATGGGAAACCTCTGATAGAGAAAATATCAAGTACAAATGATTTCACATGACAACCTTTCCAATGAATTATACCTCTATGTATACTACTTCTGTCTTCTTGAGAACATTCTAGAGGAGGAACTTTCTAGAGGCAGAACCTTCTAGTAAGTCTTCCTACAATAGTTGTGTTGACATTATTACGTAGGAATTATTTACTAATGATGGAATTTATTACATAGAAATACATATTATTATATCTACTTGAGGGGTTAAGGAGGTTAGTACCCTAACATGACCTCCCCCTTAAATAACAACCTTTTCCTCAAGTATTAAGATGTGGGAATTGTTGCAGAATGGATCCCTTGTGGCATCCTCAGGCTATGCATCCTTCCACTATATTAAAAATTCTTGAATTGTGCAGTGATAGAGATGACACTCAAATTGGGCACGGATGACTGTGGCTACAACCAAATGGATTCATCCAAATCAGGGAAACCAGTTTGGATCTAGCACTTGGATTGATCCGAAATGATATTTTAAACGACAATGGTTGAGTTATCTTGCATGAGTTAAATTACCATTTAGGAAATTAATGAAAGAGTAATAATTAAAGAAGAAAAATAGCAGCCATAATATAGTATATAGATCTGAACATAAGCATGAAGAACAACAAACCATAAAACACCAAGGTGATAATGGAGTTCGACAATCTCGCCTATGTCTTCAGGCCTTTGTCTCAGTGGGTGAGGCTTTCTTATTTATGTTAAAATCCTTAAATGAACATCATAAAAGTGCCAATGGATTACAAAAATAAGTTGGGCATATTCTACTAGATCTCAAGAACCCATCAAAACTAACAACAGTAAAAACGGATGAATGAAGCTCCCATAAATGGCCCGCAAAGGTGTGCTCCTTAATAGCTTCCCTGCATAAAAAGGGCTTTGCCTCAATATTTCAACAAAATTTCTTTTCTTTGAAATCTCCCTCCATGGCTTCAAGAGCCTCTGGTTTATATAGGACAGAAGTTGGTAACCATCTCCCAACTTCTCCCCAAGATCTGGCCTCAAAAAGGGCCCAAGATCCCCCAAAATTGTATTAAATCTCTCAATTTTGCTGGAAAAATCAATTAAAACTCTTAATATAAAGTATAAAAACCACTTTTACAAATATGTAGGGCACAACCCCCTAAATCCGTGCTCTTGGGCATATGGGCACCCACCATGTGGCCCGGGGCTAACTGTTTGTGTGCTGGCCCCCCAACTTAGGCTCCTCGTCACTTATGTATCGGCCATATGGTCGTGGCTAAACCCTCCACGCGCTAACTATTATAAGACCCCATCGGTTAAGCCCATGGTTACAACCCTTGGTTTGCAAGATAGCTCAGACGATTGGGGCTAATCTCTATACTTCTGCATGCCAAATGTCATAAAGCCTGAGTCATATGGGAATGGAGCAGGACCGTGGGCTAACTCCCGTGCACCGATTGTTATGTTAGGGACTGATACATATGGAACAGTCGTATGTGTTGAGGGTTGGGGCTAGGCCCCAACCCTTTTTCACCCGGATGTACCACATATAACACTTTATATATAATGTTTATCCCTTAGTAATTAACTACCACCACGGGTGGGTTGGCTAGCCCGGCCCTGCCAAGACACTAGCCCGGACGAGAGGTCACGGGTTGGAATCCCATAGACCCAAACAAATTTTTCCAAACACTGCTAGCCAATGGATGGGTGCCACATGGAAGCCTAGGACTGGGCCATGTGGCACCATGCTATTCATCGAATACATGCCACGTGTCAATCTCCTATTCATCCACCTGTCTTCCCAAGTGTCAGCCCAGTCATATTCCATTGTACCTGCCACATCAACATCCATTATACCTGCCAATGTACCTTGTCACGTCATCCTATGCCATGTGTCACCCTTGTAGTGGTTCCATGTGTCACACTCTGACTGGTCCACCTATCCACTTACCATGTCAGCACCAACATACCCTGCCACATCAGTTGTATGGTTGTACAACCTGTACAGTCAGCTGCCACGTGGCATTGTACGAACTGTACAATCGACATCTTTTGTTTTGTCTGTTTGACGAAACTAACAGACCATGATATATTGGTCATACAACATTCTTTTGATTCCATTCAAGTTGCATTGGTTTTGTAACGTCGAGGCCTATGGACACGTCCGTTTTGAAGATATTCTAAGCACTTTCATTTTTAGGCCTTTCTGAGCCCCATCTTGGCTTCAGGATCCATCTTGGATCATGGATCCAATCAATTTATTTAAGAAAGAGACATGAAAAATTAAATGGAGCTTAGAGTGACTAGGAAGGGATAATTTGTAAGCCACAAGCCCCATGCACTTAATGATTGTATAGGGGCCTTAAAACTTTGGAGAAAGCTTCTGGTAGTGGTCTTATTTAAGGTAAGTTTGCTTATATGGTTGTAGACAAAGAAACACCTAATCCCCTTCATAAAAATGGCATTTGGAACAACACTGATCAAATTGTTGCTTCATTTGATTATGAGCCATGACCAAATTGTCTTTGAGAGTGTGAAGAATGTCAACTCGAACTGTAATGGTTTTTTCCACCTCCTGGACCTTGGAGACACTAGGAAGGTAAGATAATATGGAAGGGGGATTTTGACTATAGACCACCTCAAAGGGAATCATCTGAGTGGCACCATGGTAATTTTTATTGTACCATCATTCAACTAGGGGTAACCACTAAACTCATTGAGATTTTCATTTGAATGTGAAGTACCACAAATAATTTTCCAAGTGCTTGTTGACAGCTTTGGTTTAACCATTAGTCTGGAAATGATAGTCAGTGATGAGATGAAATTGGGTTCCCTAGAGCTTGAGAAATTATTTCCAGAAGTTACTTTTGAAATTCAGATCATGGTCAGAGACAACAGATTGTGCCATTCCATGTAGTTTGGAAATATTTCCCATAACAACTTGAACCACAATGGAAGCTTTAAATAGGTATTGGAGGGCACATAAATGAGCATATTTGGAAATTCAATCAACCACAACCATGATGACTGATATACTCCCATATTTGGGTTATATAAGGATGAATTCCATGGAGATACATGTCCATATAGCAGGTGGGATAGGGAGAGTTTGTAGTGTGGCTGGAGTTTTTAGTATTTCTCCCTTGTTGCATTGGAAAGTATCACATTCTGCCACAAAAGTGTGTATGTCCTACTTCATTCCTTCCCAGAAAAAGGAACATTTGATCAATTCATAGGTTTTATGAAATCCAAAATGTACTATTGTTGGCAAGGAATGGATTTCATAGAGCACAATGGATTTAAAGTTGGATTGTTTGCTCAAATACAGGTGGCATTTATAGTAGAGCTCCACATTTTTCCAAGTGTAGCCCGAAGATGTATTAGTGTTTTGTTGCAGTTGTTGAATTAGGATAGAAATTTTGGGATCTTTGAACCATTCATGGAAAACTTCCTTCAATCAATTGGATACAATGAAGGAGAGTCAAAAGAGGGACCCTTCTTCTTCATATTTCCTAGGAAGATCATCAACTACCACATTCTCTTTTCCCTTCTTGTAAATGATCTCATAATCATAACTGAACATTTTGGTCAACCACTTTTGTTGCTTCGAGGATGAAATCTGTTGTTCCAAAAAATATTTGAGGCTACAATGATCATTTTTAATTTTCAATCATTACCCAAGCAAGTAAGGATGCCAAATATTCACCACATGTGAAATAGATAACATTTCCTTTTCACATGTGTATTTTCCCAAGTGTTTCTCAAAAATATGTTTACTAGTAAAGGCCAAAGGTCTTCCTTATTGTATGATAAATGCACCAATTCCTTTACCTAAGTGTTAGGAAACAAGGCTATGATATCTCTAGTTAGGAAACAAATCTATAATACTTCCACGACTAAACCTAAGAGAAGGGATTGAGATATATTTAAAGGTAAAAAAATGACAAAGCAACATTCACAGTACATAGAGATTTTAACCTAGAAACCGAAATAGTAAAACCAACATTACTTGAACGTATTTCTCCTTGTTGTCTTATTCATCTGAATAATAGGTTATATGCCTAACCTTGCTCTACACCTAGACACAATCAACATCATATCAGCTTGCTTTAGGCAAGAACAACCATGCAACCAAATCGTCTTACATATACATGAGCAACAACCTACCTCTAAAGTTTATCATGAAGATAAACTTAATACAAATACAACATGCCTTATTTATAAGCTTTACAGTCGGAAAAACCCTAAATAAAGGCACCCAAAAGAGGTTATAGATCCATGCAGATCATTAGCTGCAAATCCCGCGAATCTTGGGATTTTGTTACAAGTCAAATACCAAGTTGGATTACCATTCAACCTCCATCCAGTATTCAGTCAGTTTCCACATGACCTCCTGTGGTACGACCTATTGACTTATTGTCAATCACTTCGACTTCGAATTTCCTATCAACTATCTTTCAGTCGATCTGCCTCGACTCGAATTTCACTGCAAATAATATAACAACCCAAAATTCTCCCACTTGATGTCTTCTTTGTTGAATCCGAGAGTTTCCTTTACTTTCATTCACACACCGAGGGAATCAATTCCCATTTCCTCTCTACACCAAGAGAACTTCATACCACTCACAAACTTGGTCAAAGAGTCTTTTATGTTTTCCACAATGTTTATTTTCTCTAGCAACACCTTTTTTCTTTCTACCATATCTCTTATGAAATGGTATTTTACATCAATGTGCTTAGTATTGTAATGATAATTGGGGTTCTTTTCCAAAAATATCTTGCTCTAAATATCACAATCAATCTTCATAGCTTGCTAAATTGCTTTTTTTCTTCCATCAATCAATCAATCTCTGAGCAGAACATTTAAAACTAAACTGCTTCTTGGCTTCCATGTGTGGCTTCCATATACTCAACTTTTGTTGTTGACAAGGCTATGATCGTTTTCCATTTACTCATCTATTTGATTTCTCCAAAGAACATCTGGAACACATATCCGTTGGTCGACCTCCATCGATCCATATCTCCATCCCAATCACCGTTGACAATGCCATGTACATTGACTTCACTATCACCTCCAGATTTTCCTTGGTAGCATATAGAATAGTATTTTGTGCCACACAAGTACCTGAATACTCTCTTAACAATTGTCCAATGCTCCTTACCGAGTTTCAACATGCACTTAATCAACACTCCCACTGCATGGGCAATGTCTAGTCGAGTGTAGACCATTGCATGCATTAGACTACCAACAACAATTTCATAGGGAACATGTGCCATGTCCTCTATTTATTCTTGTGTCTTTGGACACTATTAAACAGTTACCCTTGCTCCCACAAGAATTGGCTAGGTTTTCAATCCTACATGTTGAAATGTTTCAAAATTGTTTCAATATACTTCTTTTGATTCAACCAGAGCTTCCAAGCTACCCGCTCTCTCTTTATCTCCATTCCCAGAATGAAGTTCACTGCACCGAGATCCTCCATTTCTAACTTGGAGGAAAAATGCTTCTTAACCTCCTTTATTGCAACCATTTTGTTTCCAACCAACAACACATCATCAACATACAATTATACATATATGAAATTCCCATCTTCTTCTTTGAATATATGTAGTGATCAACTTTACTTCTCACAAATCCCAAACTAAGGATGTATGTGTCGAAATGTTTGTACCAGATCCTTGGTGATTTCTTTAGACCATAAATGGATGTTTTAAACTTTCACACCAAATCATTCTTTCCCTTTACTGCAAATCCTTTAGGTTGTTTCATGTATATTTATTCTTTCAGGTCTGCGTGCAGGAACATTGTCTTCACATTCATCTTCTCTATTTCCATGTCAAATGTTGTAGCCATGAGCATTAGTACTCTAATGGAAGTTAATTTTTCAGCAGGTGGAAAAATATCACCGAAGTCAACTCCTTTTGACCTAAGAGTATTCTTTTGCTACCAGTCGAGCTTTGAATTTATTGAATTGACCTAAAACATTGTTCTTCTTCTTGCATACCCACTTGCTACCGACAGGATTTATTCCACTAGGTAATTGGAATAAATCCCATGTCTCATTCTTATGCAAGGATTCCATTTCTTTGACCATGGTGTCCTTCCAGAGTCTACCCTTTGTCGATTTGAGTTCTTCCCTAACCAACATGGGCTCTTCGTCAGTGGAAGTTAACACAAATGCGGAATCGAAGTTGGGTGTAATATACCTTTTGACTATTTTTCTTACTCATTCTGACCTCCTTAAAACTGAGGTTAGTTGTTCCACCTCCTCATTTTATTTGCTCGACTAATCTGAACCACATTCATCTTCCTTCCTCAGTTCAAACCGCATTGTCTCAGGATTATTCTCAATTTGAACAACTTCTTCAAACTCAGAGTTCCTTCCAACTTATAAGAAGATCACATATCGACTGTACACTTTTCTCCTTTATGCAGGTTCCCAAAGCTTATATCCTTTAATTCCCTCTTTGTATCCAATGAAAATACACTTGACTTCCTTTTTGTCCAAATTTCTTCTCTTTTCTTTAAACATGAACAAATGCATCACATCCAAATACTTTGAGATGTGAAAGAGAATGATTATTATCATACGATACCTCATGTGGATTCGAGTTGACTAGTGTCGACAAAGGAGACATGTTCACCAGATATTTTGCAGTGTCAACTCCCTCTGCCAAGAATTCTTGTGTGAACCCAGCACCACTGAGCATGCTCCTTGCCTTGTCCATCAATTTTCTATTCATTCTCTCGGCAACTCCATTTTGTTGTGGGGCGTATGGTGTGGTATTTTGGCATGCTATGCCACATTACTTGTAGAATTACTAAAATTATGTTCCACATAATTCAAAACCATTTTCAATTCTTTGCACCTTAATCTTCTTATATGTCTAGTTTTAAACAAGAGATTTAAACTCTTTGAATTTATCAAAAACCTATGATTTCTTCCTTATGAAATATATCCATGTATTCCTAGAAAAATCATCTATGAAGGAGACATAATATAGGGATCCACCAAGTGAAGGCACTTTTACAGGGCCAAACACATTACTATGAACCAATTCTATAATCCCCTTTGACCTTGTCGCTCCAAATGGGAATCTTCCATGAATTTGTTTTCCATATATACAATTTTCACAAAAGTCAAATTCTAAACTACATTCAGGAAAAAAATTGACCATACCTTTGTTATGCATAGCTCAAAGTTCTTTTTCTCCAATGTGTCCCATCCTCTTGTGCCATAGCACAATCGGTTCGACTTGACGAATCCTTTTTGAGTTGATTTAGATCGACTCAACTCGAGTTGAGTCAACTTTAGAAACAACAATGTTGTTAGATCTAGTTGATTCTACATTCCCTAACGACTTGTATAGGGTTCCAATATGAACTCCATTCATTAATACCATCACATCTCTGACCATCTTGCATGTATCCTTCTGAAATAGAGTGTGCACTTCTACATCACTCATCTTATTGACATATATCTGGTTTCTTTCCAAACCTGGAATATGTAGCAGACCTGGAAGGGTTCTAATCATACCATTCTATATAATTGATCAAAATCTTCCCCGTCCAACAATTTTGGTTGTCAAGTTGTCCCCAAGAACACATCTCATCCTTCATATTGTTCATATTCACAAAACCATTCTCTGTGTGGTGTCATATGATAGGATTCTCCTAATTCCATCAACCAAAAATATTGATTTGACTATGTACTATTCAACGCCAGATACACATCGCCTCCTTTTTCTAGAGTAGTCTTTCTCTCAGTCAACTTCCTCTCATCATATCTTTTACTGAATTCCCTTTCCTTCGACTTGCATTCCTTTTTGTAATTCACAAATTTACCACATTTCCAACATCTTCTCATTCACTGAACCAATGATTTAGATCTACCCTTAAACTTAGACTTTCTACTAGAGAATTTTCCTTTATCTCTATCGACCGATTGACCTCTCACCACTAATGCATCTTTGGTCAATCCTTCCATCTTATTTCTTTTCATTTCTTCTTATAGCAGAGATGAAACCACGTCTTCTAGTGCTAATGTGGTTTAATTACTCCCTATAGCCACGACTAAGCTATCCCAAGAGTTTGGAAAAAAACATAATAGGATAATACATTTCTCCTCCTCAGTGATCTTTATATCTACTGATGATAACTAGATTATTATGGTATTAAAAACATTTAAATTCTTAGTTATTGAACTATCATCACTCATCCTCAGAAGGTACAACTTCTTTCTAAGGAACAAATTATTTACCAATGATTTCGACTAGTATAAGCTCCCCAACTTGGCCCACGATTTCTTGGCCAAACTTTCACTTGAGACATTCAACAAAATCGAATATGAAAGACAAATTTGAATCGTACTCCTTTCCCTTCTTTCAATTTTCTCCCATTCTTCCTTTGACATACCTGTCGAAATAGTACCTGGACAGACCATTTCCCATTGTTCTCTATCTACAAGGAGATCTTCAATTTTAATCTTCCAAAGCTCAAAATTATGGCCATTGAATTTTTCAATCTCTATTCTCGAGCTACTCACCATTATTTAAGCAAAATATTTAAATATCTTTGACTGATGACTCTTACTAGACCTAGGGTTTAGCACAATTCCAAGGTTGTTAAACTAAGCTATGGTACCACATGTCAAGAAATAGGGCTATGATATCTATCGTTAGGAAACAAATCTCTGATACTTTCACATCCAAACCTAAGAGAATATATTGAGATAAATTAAAAGGTAAACAAATGAAAAAGAAATATTCATAGTACACAAAGATTTTACCATGGAAGCCCAAATGGGAAAACTAGCATTCCTTGAGCATCTTTCTCCTTGTTGTCTTATTCATTTGAATAACAGGTTACATGCCTAACCTTGATCTACCCCTAAGACACAATCGACATAATACCATATTTCTTTAGGAAAGAACAACCTTGCATCCAAATTGGCTTACATCTACATGACAAACAACCTACTGCTAAAGTTTAGAATGAATATCAACTTAATACGAATACAACACACCTTATTTATAGGATTTATAGTAGGAAAAACCCTAAAGAAAGGCACCCAAAAGAAGTTACAAATCCATACATATCATTGTATAAAAATATTGTGAATCTTTGGATTCTATTACAAGTCGAATACCAAGTCGGATTACCAGTCAACTACTAGTCAACCTCCATCAGGTATTCAGTCAGTTGCCACACAATCGCATGTCAAACTCCTACTGAACGACCTCTCAACTTATTTTCGATCACTTCGACTTTGAATTTCCTATCGGTTATCTTTCTATTGATCCACCTCGACTTGAATTTGACTACAAATAATATAACAAGCCAACACTAAGGCATCACACTCTAAAACAACAGTCTTTGTGAAGTCAAGTAGAGCCAGTACTGGAGTTGTACACACAACCTCTTTCAAAGCTTGGAAGGATTGATTAGTGACCACATTCCAACTGAAATAATATTTCTTAAGGAGGGAAGTGAGTAAGGATACAATTTTTCCATAATTCTGGACAAACTTATGATAGTATCTAGTTAAACCGTGGAATCCTCATAAAATTTTAAGAGTATTAGTGCAGGGAGAATCCTTCATAGCTTTTATTTTCTTGGGATCCACTCTTACACCTTCCTTACCAAGAATATGATCCAAGTATTCGACTTCAAAGGCCCCAAAGGCACATTTGGACCTTTTGAGAAAGAGTTGATGCTGAGAAAGTAGGTCTAAGACCTGATCCACATGGGAAAGAATGGCTTGCGAAGGTTTACTATAAATGAGGATGTCATCAAATAATACAAGACTTACAAAATTATAGATAAAAGATTGAAAGATATGATTCATGAGACTTTGCAAGTGGAGACTGAATTGCACAGGAAAAAGGGCATGATGAAGAACTCATAATGGACTTCACGAGTATAAAAGTTAGTCTTGGTAATTGGCCCCCTTCATGGAAAACTAGTGTTAGCCAAAACACACATCAATTTTGGTAAAGAATTGAGCACCAATTAGTTCATCCAAAAGATCATCAATGATGGTAATGTAAAATTTATCTTTGATGGTAATTTTTTTGAGATCCCAAAAATTAGTGAACATGTGCCAAGTACCTTATTTTTTTAGTACCATGACCACTAGAGATGAATAAGGTCTTGCTCTAGGGAAGATGACACCCACAACTAACAATTATTGAACAATTTTTTCAATCTCATTTTTCTGAGCGAGTAGGTGGCAATAAGGGTGAGCATTGGGGGAAGAATACTATGTACAAATGGGATGGAATGATCATGGGAACCATAGGAAGGTGGGATCCCTTGGGGGTTTTCAAAAATGGAGTGGTGTTTGGAGAGGATAAATTTCATTTCGGGATGAACAGTTGGGGAGGGAGTCTCAACTGCTTGAACGACATGGAACTAGGAAATAATGTTAGAATGATCCTTTTTGAGGATATTTTTCCATTCAGTGTGAATTAAAAATATTGAGGGAACCTACCATGATGCCTTGGAACTTGTAGAAATGCCCATCCTATTTGAATCTCATGTATAATTCCTTGAAATCCATGGTGAGGGGGCCTAGAGTGGATATATTCAACACCTAGAACAATTTCGCAAGCCCCCATCTCAATGTAAAAAATGTGGGATTTCAAAGAATAATCACCAATTTTCAAGCACACATTTTCACAACGACCCCCACCTTTCTTGGAACTTCCATTAGAAATAATGATCTGAAATTTATTGACTACATGGATATACTAAGCAATGGGTCTCTTGAGCAATTATTTGATGAATAAAGTTATGGGTGTTTCCACTGTCGATGAAGATAATTACTTTATGATACTTGATATAGCCAATTAATTTAAGATTCTGGGGAGACGAAATATCAGTGAGAGCATGCAAAGAGATGAGAGGTTCTACCTTATTTTTATTGGAGGGTGGAATGGTATCATCTACATGAGGAAATGATTCAGGAGGGGAAACATCACCTACATCTTCAATAATATCCTACAAAATGGCCATAAAAATCTTTTTCTCCATACATTTTTTCCTTGGAAAGTATTTTTCATCACAATTCTAGCAAAGACCCTTAAGTTAGAATTCATCCATTTCCACCCTAGTTAATTTTTGGACCTTAAGAGGAGGGGAAGGAGGAGCTGGATTGGTGGGGCGAGAATGGGGAATAAAGGATGGATTTTTTATTTGAGTAATGACCACCTACTATGCTTCAGTGGCTCTATAAGTGGCTACAAGCTAGGTCTTAGGGTGATC
>ML778806.1:552607-564621 GCA_009831015.1 Picea engelmannii | reverse complement strand
CCTGTGGCTTGAGAAACCGCGACTCAGGGGCATCTAAGCCGTCAAAATCACCCGGGGATCGCACCCGGCCTGAGCCACACCAACCCTTAACATGGTTGGATTTTTTGTCCCCGCAGGTTTCGAACCAGTGACTTTAACATCGCAGAGTGGCTTAACAACACACTCCGTCACCGACTGTCCTACACCTCGGGGACTAACAATGTATTATTTACATTATGCATTAATGTATTAATACTTTAATTTATAAATTATAGTGATGTAATATTATATTATTAATGTATTAATATTTTAATAATTCTTTACTAAATACATTAAACTAATGTATTACTACTTTATTGATGTATTATTAATGTTGTCTTTATTAGTGTGTTATACTTTTGCACTATATAAATTAATATTGTATTAATTAATTAATATATTTAATAATCTGTTAATGTATTTATTTATTAATATATTACATTATCAATATATCTATTAATTAATACATTATCAATTAATTCATTATTAATACATGGGTCAATTAATATGTAACATTACACAAATGTAAATTAATACTTTAAATTATACATTAATAAACCATTAATTTATATACATTAATACATTAATATAAGATATTAATGTACTACATTAATGTATTACATTAATACATTATATGTATATATTAGTGTAAAGTAATAATTAATTAACACATTAATGATCATCCCCAAGACATGTTGTTCAGTGAACTAGCAACAATCACTTTATAAAGGTGAAAAATGGTGTCCATTTGTCTATATCAACCACTTTTATAAAGTGATTGTATTTTAAATTTTAAATTTTAGTTTTGAAAACTTTAATATATGGATGCTTTCTTAATGTATTTATTAATATTATTTTTAATGTATGAAAGTTTATTAATCTATTAAATTAATTGTTTTCATAATTTATAAATGTATTTATTATTTAACTAATTCTTTAATGATTAATGTAATAATGTATAAATTAATTGGTACAATATATTAATAAGGTATTTATTAATTAATATGTTACATTTATATATTACATTATACATTAATTAATGCATTGATAGTTACTTTATTAAATGTATTCATCATATTTATACATAATATTAACATAATAATATATTTTTTTATTACGATTAATAACATAATAATGTATTTTATTATTATTATATTAATTAATTGATTATTTATAAATTTATTGATTAATATTTTATTACTTTCCTATATTTATGTAATATTATACCAATGATCAATGTATTTATATATTATTAATGTATTAGTATTTGATTAATAAGATGATGATGATTCACTAAGACAATATATTTAACAATCTATTTATACTTTACTATTATATTAAAATATTACTTTATTAATTAAATAATATGTTACATTATTACTTTGTTTTTTATATGTATTTAGTTTATTTTTACTTTCTTATCATCACATGTTTACTTTATTATTATTATTATTTTGTTATGTAGTGTTTTATTTCTCATTAGTTAATTTATACTTTATTATCAATTATTAATTAATATTTTATTTATTATTAATACAATTAATAATTAAAAATAATTTATTATTAATTAATTAATTATGCCTAAGGCATATATACTAATAGGTTTTGTAGAAAATCTGTCAATTGGTTGACATGTTTTCCAAAACCACCCTTTTGATCAAAACCTGTCAACCAAAATCACCTTATCACTCCAGCTGTCACCTTATCACTCCACAACTTATCACTCCATCTGTGTCACTTTGTTGGCAACCCATTCTTTGAGATGGTGACACCACACCTCCTCCGCCATAGACATGTCGGTCACCCAACATTCTAATATCAGTCACCGCCCTCCATCTCCATTCATGCAGCGTCCTCGCAACATCCTCTGTATGTTGGTAGATATCAACAAAGTACATCTCTTCAAAAATTACTTTCTTTTCCATAATCATATCCAAAATAGGCTCTGGCTCCAAGTTAGAAATGTTACTTTTTCCATTTGCCCAGACCATCAAAAGTTTGGAGTCATCATACACCTATAGCCTGTTAACTTGCATGTTCACTGTAGCCTTAAGTAGGATCTAGAGGGCATAGATTTGTGCTCTATTGTGTGTCCCCAAACTTACCCCATACTTGGTTGTAAGCACCCCTGAGGATTTATTCAATGACCATTGATGCAGGAGCATCACCATCAGGTAGCAAGCGCGCGGGGATGTGGAAGACAGCTGGACAAGCGCCAGCGTATTTCACGTTTAAATTGTTTTGAAGTGGAATGCGCCAGAAATTTAAATAAGATAATTAAGAAAGGCATACTTACTGATTGTAATCAGACCTTGAGCATCCCGCTCTCATTTGAAGTAGATAGAGGCATTTATGCTAAGATAATATAGGTAGATAGAATTTAATTCTAGATTAGACAGTTTTAGGAGCGGAGGGAAAATGGATATAGACACCCTCATTGTGTGTTGTAAGGAGAGAGGAATGAAGAAGCAAGAGCATAGAGCATACAAAGAAAAGAAAGAAGAGAGTTGTGTAAAAACACCCATGTACAGAGATTTGAATTAATAGAAAGAGCTTTTTTTTCAAATTCATGGTGTGTGTTTGTTCTCTGTGTATGTATGTTGAATATTATGCTCATGGATGTTTGCTTTCTGTTATACATTTGATTTATACGCTATGTATATGATTTCATGATTTGTGTTTGAAGTTTGAGAGAGAGTAAGGAATGAGTTTCAATTGTTTCTCTATTTGAGCAAGGATTCTTGCAAGGAGTGTAGTTGAATTGTCTGCAAGGAGTGCGTTGACAAAGGGTTCAGAGGTTTGCCTCTAAAATCTCAGATAGGCTAGCTTTGTTCTTATTTTCTCAAGAGTGCAGTTAGGCACAGGAGCCGTGTAAAGTGTGCACAGGCCGAGTGAAGCTTCAGGAGTTTGTAACCTGAGTGAATTGTTAAGAGACTATTGCTGCAGGGAGTGCCCAGAGTCGAAAGGAGTTCAACACTTAAAAGTGTTTGAAGGTCTGCCGCAAGGAGTGCGAGCAGGAGTTTTCTGAAAACTCTAAGTCATGAAAAACCTTTGAAGTCATCGAAGGGAAGCAAGAGGCTAAGTGCCTTGAAGAATTAGAAGGAGATACAGTGAATGTGTTTCGCAGGGGAACTAGTTCCGCAAGAGAACACTTTGTTTGTTTCATAGAAATCGTCAAAGAGATATCGGACGGTTGGAATTCTCCGTAGAGAATTCATGAAGTCCTGTGAGCCGTGGGATCTCACAAAGTAGCAAGGGAGCTACGACGAGTGTTTTCAAAGGGTTCAAGCTCAGGAGAGGTAGAGCCATAGATCCAACTTAGCGAGGGCCATTGGATCACTTCCGAAATCACATTTTGGCGTTTCGGGTTTCATCAGTAGGAGAACTCAGAACTTTGTATCAAAGTTCACGAAGTCGCGAAAGGAGAAGTCCCGAAGGGGGTGAAGAAACGTGTGTGTGGGACCATAAGAGTTAACAAGGTGGACATGTGGCGAACTGTCGACGTGGGAGTCAACCTCATTGACCACTTCGGAGTTTCGTGAGTTGATGTCCCGAAAGCCTTGCATCAGGACTCGCGAACTCGCGAAGTACGAAGTCTCGAAACAGCGAGAAGTCTAGTTGTGTGGCCAGTGCCGAAAACCGTGTTGAAGTTTGACATTTCAGGATTTCAGGAGATAGAGCATCAGGATTTCAGATTTCATGGAGTAGAGTTGCATGACATCGCAACTCGTGAACTTGCGAAAGCCAAAAATCTAGAGTTGATATCAGAGTTTCAGAGTTTTTAGATTCAAGGGTCTGAGCGATGAGACACTCGACCACAGGATTCGCGAAATCACAAAGTCCGATTCCCCGAAGCGTGAAGGAGGAATCCCACAAGTTTTTGTTGTGGGTGTAGATTTCCCGAAAGGGAAATAGAAGAGCCAATTGGTAAGAGCTCTTCGGGCCAGTAGAAGAAGGAAGATCCTGTGTGCGTGGACTTCCGACCCGTGGGTTGGGAAAAGGGAGATTCACCATGCCACCGAGGAGAAGGGATAGGAAAACACCCGATCCACCAGAGGATAGGGAAATTCCAAGGAGAAGAGGTAGGCAGATGCCTGATCCAGCCTTGGAAAGGGAGATGGGTGATTTACGTGCCAAACTTGAAAACATGGAGACAACACAAAGGCACACAGTCGGTGCTGGGGATCTTAGTGATTCTGAAAGTGAAATTGAAGCTGAACATGAAGAAGAAGAAGTCGCAGCAGAAGATGCAACAAACAAATGCCTGATTAGGGATATTGCACGAATGGGTGCTAAAGCGAAAATGGATATTCCAGTATATGAGGGAAACCTAGATGTTGAAGAGCTTCTAGACTGGATTAGAGCTCTGGACACATACTTTGACTATGAAGATGTCGAGGAAGATAAGAAGGTCAAACATGTTGTCACGAGATTGAAGGGACATGCAACATTGTGGTGGGATGAACTACAAGCTGAGAGTCACTACAAAGGTAAGTGGAAAATTAAGAATTGGGATCGGATGATCACAAAGATGAAGGTGAAATTCATTCCCAGGGATTATCAAATTACTCTATTTCTAAGAATGTAGAATTTGAGACAGAAGTTGATGTCAGTGAAGGAGTATACTGAAGAATTTTACAGGTTGAACATCAGGGTAGGTCATCGCGAAAGTGATGATGAAAAAGTTGCTAGATACATGAATGGTATGAGATACGACATTCAGGATGATATGAGCATGATGACCATCTGAACGGTGCAAGATTCTTATCAGATGGATCTAAAAGCTAAAGAGAAGCTGAGCCGAAAACAGGGTCAAAGAGGCCGAGGCCGAGGTAGAAGCCAGCCTAGAGGAAAAACAGTTGCCCAGGATAGAAATCAGAAGTCCAAGGAAGAGTGGAAGAAACCTTAGACTCAAACTGAGAAAGGTGGAAGCTCACACCGAGGGTGGTATACTGATCAGAGAGGAGAGTATGTTGACAATAACATTTTTCCTCGTACCAGAGGTAGAGGAGGAGGAAGAGGTGGAGTAATAAAATGCTTCACATGTGGAAAGAATGGACACAAATCTTTTGAATGTTCAGATAAGAAGAAAAAAGTTGGTGAGACTCACACCGCCGAGGCACAGAGGCGGAATGTAGAGGCAGAAGATGCTGAAGGTGGGAGATCGCTGATGATGCGAAAAGTTCTCTTAACAACAGAGAAGGAGGTGGAGAGCCCAATCCAAAGAAACAAACTTTTCTGGACTACTTGCAAGACCAAGGACAGGGTATGCAAAGTCATTGTGGATAGTGGAAGCATGGATAATCTCGTTTCTACAGAGATGGTAGAAAAATTGAAGCTGGAGACGATTGATCATCCAAGCCCATACAGAGTTTCATGGTTGCAAAAAGGACATCAGGTAAATGTCACTAAACAATGTTTAGTTGAATTTAATATAGGAGGATATAATGATAAGATATTGTGTGATTTCATTCCCATGGATGTTTGTCATCTATTGTTGGGTAGACTGTGGCAATATGACAGGAATGTGATTCATGATGGGAGAATGAACACATACACCCTAGAGAAGAATGGGAGAACTCATATGTTTTTGTCAATTAAGGATAAAGAGGTGAAACCTGAAGTAAGCAACACTGTACTTCTCATGACTGGGAATGAACTTCTTACATAGGTTAAGAAGAAGGAGGAACCACAATTCATTGTGGTCAGGAAACCAAAGATTGTTTTAACTAGCACAAGGATAAATGATTTACCAGAAGAGGTTCAGGAACTGTTGGAAGAGTTCGCTGACATAGTAGTGGATGAACTACCTCGTTCGTTGCCACCAATCAGAAGTGTGAGTCATCGTATGATCTTATACCTGAAGCTAGTTTTCCAAACAAAGCAGTGTACAGATTGACGCCGCAAGAGAATGAAGAGGTCAAAAGACAGGTCCAGGATCTGTTGGACAAAGGTTTGGTTAGAGAAATCTTGAGTCCATGTGTTGTTCCAACAGTGCTCAGTCCGAAGAAAGACAGAGGCTGGAGGATGTGTACTGACTCGAGAGTGATCAACAAGATAACCATTAGGTACAAATTTCCATTACCAAGGATGGATGATTTGATGGATTTCCTGAGTGGGGCCAAATTGTTATCAAGGATTGATTTGAAGAGTGGATATCATCATATTCGTATGAGAGAAGGTGATGAATGGAAGACAACCTTCAAGACTAACGAGGGGTTATATGAATGGCTTGTTATGCCATTTGGATTAACAAATAAAACAAGTACTTTCATGAGGTTGATGAATGAAGTCCTGAAGGATTTCATCGGAAAATTTGTTATCGTATATCCTGATGATATATTGATTTCAGCAGAACAGAAGCAGAGCATCTGAAACATTTGGCTACATTGATGCAGAGGCTACAACAGGAGAAGATGCTGATAAATATGAAGAAGTCCTCATTCATGAAGACAGAGCTCATTTATTTGGTTTTTGTTATTTCCGCAGATAAGTTGAGGATGGATCCAGATAAGGTGGAGGTAATTAAGAATTGGCCATCACCGAAGAATATCTTTGAGGTGAGAAGTTTTCATGGATTGGCTAGTTTCTACCGGAAGTTCATCAGGAATTTCAGTGGAATTAGTGCACCGATGATGGACACAGTGAAGAAGAGACAAAAGTGTTTTCACTGGACAGAAGAGGCTGAGAAAATCTTCAATTTATTAAAGAGGAAGATTATGGAACAACCAATCTTGGTGTTGCCTGGTTTCCAAAAGACGTTTTAGGTGAAATGTGATGCAAGTGGATTTGCAATAGGGGCAGTCTTGAGCCAAGAAGACAGACCAATAGCATACTTCAGCGAGAAGCTAAATGAAACTAAAGTGAAATACTCCACGTATGACAAGGAGTTCTATGCTATTATCCAAGCATTGAAGAAATGGAGGCATTACTTAATTCCCAAGGAATTTGTCTTATATAGTGACAATCATGCATTGCAATTTGTGACTCAAAAGGAGAATTTGAATCAAAGACATGTTAAATGGGTTGAATACATACAAAAATTTACTTTTGTAACTAAGCATATTTCTGGAACTGCTAACAAAGTTGTTGATGCTTTGAGTAGGAACTGTTTGTTGTTGCAGGAGTTCAAAGTCAAAACATTGGGTTTTAATGATCTACAGGACATATACAGAGATGATCCAGATTTTAAGGAAGCATATGAAGCAACTGAGAATCCAATTCTCAGGGATCGAAGTCAATGGACAGAATACATGATCCAGGAAGGATTATTGTTTAAGGGTAATCAGCTTTGTATTCCAAAATGCTCCATGAGGGAGAATTTGCTGAAGGAGAAACATAGTGGAGGATTGGCCAGACATTTCGGTCATGACAAGATGTTCGCAAAGTTGAATGAGTCATATTTTTGGCTAGGGATGTGAGCAGATGTCAAGAGATTTGTAGACAGATGCAAAATTTGCCAGCATTCAAAGGGAAAGAGGCAGAATGCAGGTTTATATCAACCATTGCCCATACCTAACAGGCCATGGGATGCAATTAGCATGGAATTCATATTGGGGTTGCCAAGAACACAAAGAGGGTTTGACTCAATCTTTTTGGTGGTAGATAGATTTTCCAAAATGGCACATTTCATTCCATGTCAGAAAACCAGTGATGCCACTCACATTGCGAATCTGTTTTTCAAAGTAGTCATTCGACTTCACGAATTACCAAGGAGCATAGTTTCAGATCGAGATATGAAGTTCATAGCACACTTATAGAGAACCTTATGGAAGAAGCTGGGAACTAACTTGTCATTTAGTTCAGCTTATCATCCTTAGACGGATGGACAAATAGAAGTGGTAAACAGAAGTCTGGGAGACTTGCCGAGGAGTTTGGTGACAGAACACCACAGTCAGTAATTTGCATATAATGACTCAGTTAACAGGAGCACGGGATAGAGTCCATTTCAGATTGTCTATGGCATGAAGCCGAGAGGAATTTTTGAATTGAGGGATTCAGAACATAATGCAACTAGGAGTGCTAGTGTAGAAGATTTTTCCAAAGCAATGAAGGAACTTCACAGTCAGGTGAAGGAGAGACTGCAAAACTCGAATCATGAGTATAAACGAAGAGCAGATCAACACATGAGACAAATTCAATTTGAGGTTGGTGATTTGATCCTTGCACATTTGAGAAAGGAAAGGTTCCCAAGAGGAACATATAATAAACTGAAAATGAAGAAAATCGGGCCATGTAGGGTCTTGAAGAAATTTGGGGCAAATGCTTATGAGATTGAATTACTTGATGGGATCGGAATTTCTCCTATATTCAATGTCTCAGATTTGTACCCATATAAAGTTCAAGAAACAGAAACAGGTAATAAATAGCCAGAGATTCAGTGGCGAAAACAGATGCCAGTTGCAGAGAAGCCGCAAATGGAGTGCATAATGGATAAAAGAATTGGTAAGAGGACTAGAAGAAAAGAATACTTTGAATACTTGGTCAAATGGAGGGGCCATCCAATTGAAGATGCCAGTTGGGAGAACGAAGCAGAGATCCAGAACCATGGACAGATTGTGCACGAGCTCATGGACAGGATCCCATGAAAATTTTCAAGCGAGGGAGTATGATGTAGGAGCATCACCAGCAGGTAGCAAGCGCGCGTGGATGTGGAAGACAGTTGGACAAGCGCCAGCGCATTTCATGTTTAAATTGTTTTGAAGTGGAATGTGCCAGAAATTTAAATAAGATAATTAAGAAAGGCATACTTACTGATTGTAATCAAAACTTGAGCGTCCCTCTCTCGTCTGAAGTATATAGAGGAATTTATTCTAAGATAATATAGGTATATAGAATTTAATTCTAGATTAGACAGTTTTAGGAGCGGAGGGAAAACGGATATAGACACCCTCATTGTGTATTGTAAGGAGAGAGGAATGAAGAAGCAAGAGCATAGAGAATATAGAGAAAAGAGAGAAGAGAGTTGTGTAAAAACACCCATGTCTAGAGATTTGAATTAATAGAAAGAGCTTTGATTCAAATTCATGGTGTGTCTTTGTTCTCTATGTATGTATGTTGAATATTATTCTCATGGATGTTTGCATTTTGTTATACATTTTCTTTATATGCTATGTATATGATTTCATGCTTTGTGTTTGAAGTCTGAGAGAGAGTAAGGAATGAGTTTCAATTGTTTCTCTATCTGAGCAAGGATTTCTGCAAGGAGTGCAGTTGAATTGTCAGCAAGGAGTGCGTTGACAAAGGGTTCAGAGGTTTGTCTCTGAAAGCTTAGATAGGCTAGATTTGTTCTCATTTTCTCAAGAGTGCAGTTAGGCACAGGAGCCTTGCAAAGTGTGTGCAGGCCGAGTGAAGCTTCAAGAGTTTGTAACCTGAGTGAATTGTTAAGAGACTATTGCTACAGGGAGTGCGCAGAGTCGAAAGGAGTTCAACACTTAAAAGTGTTTGAAGGTCTGTCGCAAGGAGTGTGAGCAGGAGTTTTTTGAAAACTCTAAGTCATGAAAAACCTTCGAAGTCATCGAAGGGAAGCAAGAGGATAAGTGCCTTGAATAATTAGAAGGAGATACAACGAAGGTGTTTCACAGGGGGACAAGTTCTGCAAGGGAACACTTTGTTTGTTTCACAAAAATCATCAAAGAGATATCGGACGATCAGAATTCTCCGTAGAGAATCCGTGAAGTCCTGCGAGCCGTTGGATCTCACAGAGTAGCAGGGGAGCTATGACGAGTGTTTTCAAAGGGTTCAAGATCAGGAGAGGTAGAGCCATAGATCCAACTTAGAGAGGGTCGTTGGATCACTTCCGAAATCACATTTTGGCATTTCAAGTTTCATCAGCAGGAGAACTCAGAACTTTGTATCAAAGTTCACGAAGTCGCGAAAGGTAAAGTCCTAAAGAGGGTGAAGAAACGTGTGTGTGGGACCATAGGAGTTAATAAGGTGGACAGGTCGCAAACTGTCGACGTGGGAGTCAACCTCATTGACCACTTCGGAGTTTCGTGAGTTGAAGTCCGAAAATCCTTGCATCAGGACTTGCAAACTCGCGAAGTGTGAAGTCCCGAAATAGCGAGAAGTCTAGTTGTGGGGCTAGTGCCGGAAACCGTCTTGGAGTTTGACATTTCGGGATTTCAGGAGATAGAGCATCAAGATTTCAGAGTTCGGGGAGCAGAGTTGCATGACATTGCAACTCACGAACTTGTGTAAGCCAAAAAGATGGAGTTGATATCAGAGTTTCAGAGTTTCTGGATTCGGGGGTCTGAGTGATGAGACACTCGACCAAAGGATTCATGAAATCGCGAAATATGATTCCCCGAAGCGTGAAGGAGGAATCCCACGAGTTTTTTCTATGGGTGTAGATTTCCTGAAAGGGAAATAGAAGAGCCAATTGGTAAGAGCTCTTTGGGCCAGTAGAAGAAGGAAGATCCTGTGTGCGTGGACTTCCGACCCGCGGGTTGGGAAGTCTACGTCAACCATTTTAATTCATCATCCTGGTCTTTTAAAACAATAGAACTATGCTTGAGGATATTGGTATGGTTCGTCCATTCTTCAAGTTATTTGTGCAATGTTATTAATAAATTCATTTAGCATTCCTTGTTTAAAAATTATATTTCTGAACCATTTTATTGTGAGCATGTAAAAGAATTTTGAATTCTAGAATTGATGGAGGTTATTTTCACATGTTTCCATATAATTAATAGCAATGCACCTAGCATCACAGTGAAGCTTAGACGCTCTCTAAGTGCATCACAGTGGTGGATTTTTTGAGGATGTAAAGCTAGAGAAGAGTGAGATGAACAACATGTTTAATACGAATTATATGAACACAAATGTACAAGATAACCCTCTCTTAAAATGTTTATGCATAGTCCTATATAACCTAGATATGGCCTCCCATAACACAAAAAACAATGACCCTTCACCAAAAAAGATCAACAACGAACACATGGTCTTGCCTAAACCTTCCCTCATACCATCATCACACCATGAACCATCAACTTGTCTCCATAGGAATTAATTTAGTGTGGAATTGTAGGCATGGAAGAAAGGGTTCAAGGGTGGCATGCCAATCCCCAAATATCCTTAATCTCCTTGACCATCCAAAAACAAGTTATCATATCAATTAAAGACTTGCTAGGAGCATGTGATGATCAATAAACAATATTTCATACTCTTAGACGAACAAATGCAAGGGGATACGGTGTGGATTTGTGACATAAGAGAGCTAACGAAGTATATATATTTCAAATGCACCAAAACTTGGTCACTGAATTAATTGTCCTTCTTTAATGGTCTTAGGAGATTGTTTGCAATCATGTAGATCGAAATCCAAAGGGTGCATGTCTGGATTATTGTTGACATTCCTTATTACATATGTGTGCATGGAGTGAAAAGGGTCATGTATGCAGGGTCACATGGGTGTGAATGCATAGAATGTGCACACAAGATATTGATATAGTTGCATATAAGTTGGATCACACTGTCCATAATATGAACTTGATGTACTAATTGAAATTAGTAGTCCAAACTACATCTAAATTACTACGCTAAAAGTGATCCCTTTACTATTTTAGGTGCCATGGTTTTCCTTGAATAAGAGTCACCCTGTTGGTGGATAGAAACCACTATCCCCATTGCTTATTTACAAACTGAGTTATAACATTAAAAAGACATGAAGTAAAATGTCTCGCTTAAGCTTATTACCATTATGGAAATCCATTGGTAAAAATAAATAGTTGTGATTGGAGATAGCTTGATTGCAATCGCTACTTAAACTTCAATGAAAACTTAGCAATGCTACTTAAACCTTAACAACTATTGGTTTAGGAATGATTTTATAAGAAATATTTTTGGTCACTTGTAGACACCTTCTTTTGCATGCCCACTCGGTTCACATCAAAACTATAATGGTAACTTGTGGTTATCTTTATTCTTAGTTTATACTCGTAGATTTTCCAATTTTTTTTATGGAGAATAGGGATAGTGAAATATATATATATATA
>ML778806.1:478222-491133 GCA_009831015.1 Picea engelmannii | reverse complement strand
CAAGATGGAGAAGGGCGACTCCATTCCAAAATATCTCACGAAGTTTGTCCAATGTCGGGATGAGATGGGGAGTGTGGGAATAACAGTCATTGATGATGATTTGGTGAGCTTGACGCTCCTAGGACTTCCCAAGAGTTGTCACAATTATCAAGACTGTCAATGGAAAGGAAAAATTGCCAGTTTGGGAACGACTATGGTCGGATCTATTGCAGGAGGAGTTCAGGCGGAACACCAGAGATGGCTCTTCATCAAAGAATGATGATGAAGAGGATTGTGCTTTGGTTTCCAAGGAAAGATAAGGGAAGGGGAATAAATTCCGTTCAAAATCCGAGCCTAAAGGCAAGCAGTTGAATTTATCCAAAGCAAAGTGTTTTTACTGTCACAAACATGGGCATCTCACTACTAACTGTTAGCAGAAGAAGAAGAACAAGAAGGCCATTGGAGCTACATTTGTTGAGGCCCTTGCCTCACAATTTGAAATTTACTTCTCCTTGATCGCATGCATGGCGTCAAGTGCATTGGGATTGGTGTGGTACTTGGTATCGGTGTGGTATTTGGATAGTGGCGCTTCCTTCCACATGATGGGAGATAAGGATTTTTTCAAAGACTTGTAGGAGAAAGATCTCAAAATGCATATAGAGATGGGTGAATATGGACGATACAGTGTGACTGGCATTGGTACCATTACCTTTCATAGGGATTCAGGGAAACCATTTCAATTGAAATATGTTATGCATGTTCCAGGTCTGAAGAAAAACTTGGTCTCAGTCGCAATGTTGGAGGATAGAGGCTATGACGTTTTTTTCAGCGATGAAAAAGATTTCTTGTGACATAAAACAATCGGTTGATTTAAGAAGATAAGGATTCGAGTTAAGAATATATACAAGCTGGAGGTAGATGGTTTCACTACCATGATGGGAAAGGAAAAAAAAGTTGTGAGTCGGGATGAGGGTGAATTATGGCATAGACGATTGGGCCATCTTCATCATGGAGCCTTGAAAATAATGTAGCAAATATCTACTGGAATTCCAATGGGAACACTTTCTTGGTTAGATTAGTGCAAGGGTTGCACCATGGGGAAGCATGTAAAGTCCACCTTTCATGAAAAGGAGAACCGCACTTTGGTGATCCTGGAGAGAGTTCACATAGAAATTTGTGGATCATTATCGGTTGCTTCAATAGCAAAACATAAGTATTATGTTATTTTTATTGATGATTTTTCTCGTAAATGTTGGATCTTCTTCATGCAGAAGAAGGATCAAACATTCTCAAAGTTCTGTGAGTTTAAAGCATTGGTGGAGAAAGAGTCGAGGAAGAAAGTGAAGGCTCTTAGAAGAGATAATGGTGGAGAATACATCTCGAACAAATTCAAAGACTTCTGCAAAAAAGAAGGAATTTGAAAAGAACACATAGTGCCTCATAACCCATAGAAAAATGGGGTTGTAGAGAGGAAGAACAGAACGATTGTGGGTGCAGCAAGAGCAATGTTGCATGATCAGGGCCTACCAATGCATTTGTGGGTGGAAGGATGCAACACTGCACTGTGGTTTATGTGAAAAACCATTTCCCTCATAGAGTACTTGGCATGAGTACACTTGAAGAAGCTTTCACTGGTAAGAAACCTGATGTTTCTCATTTTAAGATTTTTGGCTCATATGTTTATGTGCATGTGACCAACAACACTAGGAAGAAGCTGGAGCCGACTACTAAAGTTGGGATATTTGTGGGTTACACAGAAACACCCCATAATTATCATGTTTATTTTCCTAACAGTAAGATGACTATTATGTGATGGGATATAAAATTCGATGAGGGGAAAGCCATGCGGTTGTCGCTTGAGAGGGAGCTAGACTTGCATGCAGAGGAGGAACTGTTGGTTCCCAAAGATGTGTCTCAAGATGTGGATCATCCACATGAGGAATTTCATGGAGTGGAGGAATCCACTCATGCAGATCCATCCATTAGAAATGGCAGAAAGCGCACCATGGAAGCTGATAGATTGAGACTAGATGTTGCACAGAATGTAGGATCCCCTACTTCACAGTGCAGACAGAGACAGTCTCCTAATCGATTTACTGGATACATGTCTCTCACGAGAAAATGTATTGTGACTAAACCATCTTCCTTTCAGGAAGCAGTGCAGGAGCCCACATGGGTTGATGCAATGGTGGAGGAGTATGATTCCATTGTAAAACATAGTACATGGGAAATTGTCCCAAGATCGGTCGACAAATCAGTGGTAGGTTCGAGATGGATCTACAAGGTAAAGAAAGCTACTGATGGGAGTGTGGAGAAACACAAGGCTAGATTTGTGGCTTGATGCTTGTCACAGATCGAGGGGATAGATTATGATGAGACCTTTGCACTTGTAGCAAGGTACTCTTCCATAAGATCTATCTTTACACTCTCAGCACAGATGGGCTAGCGCATTCATCAGATGGATGTAAAAATTTTGTTTCTCAATGTGATCATTGAGGAAAAAGTGTACATAGAGCAGCGTAAAGGATTTGAGATCTTCAGTAGCGAGTCGCATGTGTGCTGACTCAAAAAAACATTGTATGGGCTGAAGCAAGCACCCCGTGCTTGGTACACTTTAGTGGACAGCTATTTCACCAGACTGGGCTCCACCAAAAGTGAAGCGGATGAAAATATATACCAATTTGTGGTGGAGGGTAAGCTTTTAATCATTGTTCTTTACGTTGATGATTTAATATTGATTGGTGATGACCAGTCGATACACTCATGTAAGGATGACCTTGCAAAGGAGTTCGAGATGAAGGATATGGGACTCCTTCATTATTTCCTTGGATTGGAAATATGGAAGCGAGATGGTGAAATTTTTGTGTCTCAAAGAAAGAATACAAGGGAGATACTGGGTAAGTTTCACATGGAGGGTTGCAAACCCATGGATACTCCTCTTCTAGGAAACTGGAGGAAAGAGGATGCTACTTACAGAGAGTTAGTGGATGTTATTGTCTATCAACAATTATTGGGTTCGCTAATGTATCCAGTGAACATGAGACTGGGCATTTTCTATGCAGTTAACCAGCTGAGTCAAGCAATGGTTAATGCTACCAATATCTTTTGGAAGGAAGGTAAGCATGTCCTGATATACCTAAGGGGCACATATGAGTATGGCTTATGGTACATATAGACGAATGAGGTGAAGTTGCATGGCTTCACAGATGAATATTGGGTGCGCAGCCCAACGGACAGAAAGAGCACATCAGGGGGGATCTTTAGTATCGGATCTACAATTGTTTCTTGGTACATCAGGAAGCAGAGATCCGTGGCACTCAGTTCAGCGGAAGTGGAATACATGGAAGCAAGTCAAGTTGCATGTGAGGCTATATAGATGATAAAGATCTTGGTTGGTTTGTTTGGTTATCATTTAGATCCGACAGTTATTCATAGTGGTAATCAGAGTTGCATTAAACTCTCGATTAATCATATGTTTCATGATAGATCTAAGCATATAGATATCTAGTATCATCATATCATAGATTGTGTGCAACAAAAGATCATGTTTCTTCAGTACATTCCTACGGAAGATCAGGACGTAGACATTCTGACGAAGGTGCTCACCAGAAGAAAATTTGAAAACCACAGAGACAGGATCGGGGTGAAGGATAATCCCTTTCTTGTTGGGAGGGAGTGTTGAAAAGTCAACAAGAAATGTGTGTCTATTTTAATTTTCCCTTAAATAAATTGGACAATAAATATTATTCTATTATCTCATAATCACTTGAAATAGTTAACTGAAATGCAAATCAGATAGCTATAGGAAATTCGAGTTCAAAGGTTGACTGGTGGGACATGCAAGTCGAATTAGTTGTAACTGAGTGATTTGAAGTTGTAACAGAGTTATATGTTTAGTTATGTGAGTTGTAAAGTAGTTTAACTCAGTTAAGTGAGTTAAGATCAGTTGTACTAGTTGTAACTGAACTTACACTAGTGAGAGATCAGTGAATTAATTATTAATTAATTCACAATCAGTGGTCTCACATGCAACTGAAGATTTACCACTATTAACTACATGCATGTAAATTGGCACATGAATTTGTCAATTTTTGTATATTGTACTGAGAACTCTTGGATTAGAGTTTTGTATGAGATTGTTTCATGATCCATGATATATACATAAGATATGATAGTGGGGTTTTTAGCTTTATGCTTTCCCAGTAAAACATTTGTGTTATGTGTGATTGATCTTTCTTCTTAATATTGAAATTGGTGATCGTGTTTTAAATTTCGCAAGAATATTTGTAGAAGCAATTTTCTATTTAACAGTGGCATATAATTGTTAGATCAGGAGAATCCAGTCAATACATAATTTGTATTAAAATTTCTACAAAGCATTCAATAATTTGAAATTCCTTCTCTTCTTAGTGTCAGTCCTTATTCTCCTGTACCTATAATGACCATTTGAGATTGAGACAAATTCTATAGATTATGCTATCGGTGCAATCCTCACTTAGCATGGGAATACGATATCCTATCACAAAGAGACACTATCTAATGTTGTTTGCATATACTCCACATAAAATAAAGAGTCGTACTCCATTGTGCAATAATGTTGATAGTGGAATCATTACATTCCGGGGAAGGAAACAATCATCCACATCGATCACAAGCCTTTGCAATTCATGCAGACACAAGGAAATTTACAAAATGACCATCATCATAAGTGGTCCACATACTTGTACAAATTCCACTTGAACATTAAGTACATGAAGGCCAGCACCAACCATGTCACAGATTGCCTCAGTCGACCCCTGGTTGTGGCACTAACCACAGTTCTTAACTCGTGTGGGCATGAGATGTCCGGGTGGCCACAATTATACAATACTAACTCTGACTTTGTTGTTTCCTATCAGACATTGTATAACATCCCCAACCACCCATGTTGGTCCATGCTACTCCAGAGAATGCTTTTGTTCTCTCTGTGGAACATACTATAACATACCCAACATCCAACTAAGTTATGCCACATAAAGTTTTTGAACTACATGTAATTAAAACATATACACACAGAACTATTGTGAAACTTTATATATAAAACATAAACAGACAAATGCATTATCTAATTGCACGGATTCATACTGAAATAATAGTAAACACATACATGCATCATATACAGGCAATACCCATAACTATAAAGAGAGTTATAACCACACATAGGATAAACCCAGAAAAATAAACACGTAAATAATAATGCAACATGTAAATTTATCACACAATTGACACTTATCTTAGTAAGAATATCACCAACTGTGTGCAAACCTTCCACAAACCTCCCAGCCTTAGATCACACTGCTCATCACTCTCAGCGGCGGGTCACCCTTGAGCTGGGACTAAACTCCACCCGGGTAAATGGATTCCTAACCAGGCTAACTATCTCAGATAATAGGAAAGACTATGTCATAGGTGCCAACTCAAACTAGCAGCCTACAATCCCTCATTCCCCACATGCCTGTCCCATCCCAAGAAGTGTGCTCCTTCTCTGTTCAACAGTCCTTCAGCTACCCCACTTCCTTTCCAGGCTTCAGCAACAGGCCAAAAAGGAAGTCTCGGAGCCCTGTAGCTGTAGTTTAGCACCTTCAGAAAATAAATTCCCAACAATTCTCGCACCCAAAGAGATTTCTCACGGGCCCGACAACTTGCCTCTTCAATATCCCATGGGCCTGACAACCCGCTTCTTTAGTCCAGTTCCCAAGCTAACCAACTACACAAACAAATATGGTTATGCATAGAGGTTCAGGTACAGTGACATAAAGGTATGGAGGTCAATTGAATGAGTGAGTGAAAACTTCTAGAATGGTTGCATGCATCATCCAATGATGGAAGGAATGATGGGAAATGAACTAAGTCCAAACAATATGTATGCATGTCCCCAACTTGACACTTGTCATGTTGGGAGCTACTTTTGGCCCACTTGTCCCCATATTTAGAACTTAGGATAAAATAACTATCCTTACTTTATACTTTAAGAATTATTAATATAATATTCATTTTTGGCTTAAGCTCCCTATCTTAGCCCATTTTTCTTAACTTTTAGCCCCCACCCCTTCCTTAAATAGTGGATTTTAGTCCCCCCATACTCTTTTATCATGGTTGGTCTGGGCGCAGCGATGTATTTTATATTAATGATGAGACATATACAAAAATAGGCTCTCTGGCCTTTAACATCTAGGATCTCCAGCCTAATCATCACAAAATTGGCTCACCAACCTATAAAACACAACAAATACACAAAGGCTCCATGGCCTCAAAATTGTGCGCACTTAAGTTGTTGCGCGTGATATCCTGGAATGTGCACACTTCCTCATTTTGCTGCGCAGTACATGCATGCACTATGCCATGAAAGGTGCATACAAAAATGATATAAAACATCTCACCAGCTTAAGTACATTTTCATTTACATTACAATTGAGTTCGACGTAGGGATATTACACATTGAGCATAGGAAAATAGTTCTAGATTTTCATCTCCAGGATGGATTGTTATGCCATTTGATCCATCTATGTGTTCCTTCAAGTGAGCATGCAAAGCGGATATGGGAAGCTCATTACAGCCGTGTAGTAGGACATTTTGGTGTAAAAAAAACATTGACAGTACTGCAAAAGAATTTTTATTGGCCGAAACTTCGACAAGATGTCTGCAAGTACATCAGATCTTGCATTGCCTATGTCATTTCCAAGCATACCAGTGACACAAATAATTAAAACCTTAAGTATTGCACCAACACTTGTTGTACTAGTTTCAAGGTTTGTTGACTTCATTAATCTAAAATACTATAAAACAAACCTTTTTTTTTGTTAGAATAACCCTTCAATAGTATTCTTTTTCCTCTACATAATACTATTTTTTATTTAGCGATTTCATCATTTAAGTACTAAAAATCTACACCAACCCGGATAGTAGCTTATATTCACAAAAAAAAATAGAATGGAAATGTAAAATAGAAATCAAAATTGATATGGTTATGAAAAGTTTAATAAATAAATATTATATATTTGCAAAGGTTATTTAATTTTCTACTTTTCATCTTCTTTCTGGAAATATAGATACATTGTATAGGTGTCTCAAAATATGAATGCAAATCAAAGTATTCAACTATTTTTTCCACTTTTGATTGCATCTAACTTGTCAAAAAAACTATCATAAACTTTCACTCACCCTTAATTTTTTTCTTCTCTACATTTTCTATTAAATTTATTCTAAGTTATATTGTGTGTACTTAGACACTAAAGTTTTAATTTCTGTAAGATAATTTTTTACCAACATCTATTCAATATGACTTTTGACATACTTACATAATTATGCTTATTCAACATCCATTTCATCCTAATCAACATTATTTAAAATGTCAATAATATTTGAAAATCTATTCAATATGACTTTTGACATACTTACATAATTGTGCTTATTCAACATCCATTTCATCCTAATCAACATTATTTAAAATGTCAATAATATTTGAAATGTCAATAATAGTTTTCTTGACATCATCCACGTATGCTTATTCAACATCCATTCCATCCTCATCAACATTATTTGAAATGTCAATAATGGTTTTCTTGATATCAGCTATGTATACATCCTTGACCTCTTAATCATTTTTTTCTTCTTCAATTTTGCATACTCCTATTCTTTGTATAAATTAATGGCTTCTTATTTTAATTTATTTGCCTTCTTTTGTCATGTAACTCATGCTTGCGATTAACTCAAATGATATGAAATTTATATGTGCACATTTGTTCAAATTATATGTAATTTATATGTGCGCATTTGGTTTACCTAAACTCATGCCTGCTATTATGTTTTATTTATATTCTTTTCAGTGTATTTTTATTATATAATTTATGTGTGTGCCGTATATTCCTTTGTGTATTTTTTTGTATTTGTATATTATTATTAATAATTATACTGGAAAGTTTCAAGAAATAAGTGAAATAAGTTAAAGTAGAAAGGTAAGGGCTAAGAATTGCAGCATAATAATTAAATAAAATATATGCAAAGTTGAGTTATTCTTCTTGAGTTATTATCAATAATATCAACTATTTTATGTATTGTTTGTATGATTTATTTTTACATTATTAGTTACATTTCTTTTCTCATAAATTTGAATCCTAAACTAAAACCTAACCCTAACCCTAAATACTAACCTAGACCATTTATTAACATTAATATTTAATCATCATATATTAATAATCTTAATCTTCAAAATAATATTATTAATAATCTTAAAAGTAAAGTAATATTGTTAATGTTTAAATGTAATATATTATTAATATTTAAAACTAATGTAATATTAATGTAAACAAATAATATTATATTTTTAATGTATTAATTTTATATTGTGATAATATACTATTAATGTGAAACTTATTAATAGTAATGAATAAATATAAAAATTTATCAATAAAGTAATAAATAAATATAGCAATAACAAGTTAATAACAATGAATAAATATAGTAATCTAGCAATAAAGTCAGGTTTTACTATTTATCCAAAGTAATAAATAAATATAGAATAATATAGTAATCTTAGGTTTTCCTATTTATTCAAAGTAGTAAATAAATACAGAATAAAATAGTAATAGTAGGTCTATTTTTTCAAGGAAATAATTAATAAGGTTCAATAAATTTATAAAGTATAATTTATTAAAGTTCTATAATAAATAAATAAAGTTCAATAATTAACATTTTAAACTTTAAAAATTTATGTTTAATAAATTTAATAAAATTTTAAAGTTTTGTAGATTTAATTGGATAGATTTAATAATTTTAGACAACCTAAAATAAAATAATTAAACATTTTCTTTGTAAACTTTACTTATTTTAAAATATAAATAATTATGTTTCCAATAACTATATAACATTAGTTTTATAATTAATGATATTAATTTTATGCAAGTACCCACTTAATTAATAATGTTACATTAATCACACATTAATATTACAATAATGTTATATTAGTAATCTTAATAATCATAATGTTACATAAATACAATTTTAATAATGTTACATTAATGTTAATATTAATGTTAATAGTATTACGCTCAAGATCTTTCATTAATAATGTTATCTTAACAATGTGACATAAATTTTAATAATATTGCACGAATATAATGTTAATATTGACTAAACAATAAATATAATTCTTGAGGAAATAGTGAATTTAAAYCTTTCTTATACAATCAATAAACATCATTGCATTCAAATCGGTTTSACAAATATTTTATTCTTAAACGMTATTAAATTTTGATGAATARKTTATTCTTAAATGGAAAGWCAACCCAATAATTGTYAATATGGCTCAATCCATTCAAGTTATTCATCTTATTACATTTAAAATGTCACAATTTTAATGTTTAATTCTTAATTTATGAAAGTGAAACTTAATCTCTCACACTTTTACTCCTTAATTCAATGTCATCTTCTTGTATGTCAGAAATATCAATGTCAACCTCATAAAATTATTGCTCTCTAAATGTGGCTATGTGACACACTCGTCAATGTAAACTACCAGACCAACCTCAAACACAAAATAGATTTCTCTTAACGAACATAGTAATATTGAAATGTTGACCACACCAAAAACTTATCCCAACATTGCAACCTGACGAACATAGTATTATTGAAATGTGACAAACATAGTAATGTTGAAATGTGATGAACATATTAACACCGATGTGACGAACATATTAACATTGATGTGATGAACATTGTAATGTCGCAATCTCACAATCAATGCAATGTCACTATGTGAAAAACATTATCCTATTGTTGGAATCTGAAGAGTCATCCCTTTTGTTGCAATGTGACGAACATAGTAATGTCGCATTCTGACAAACAATGTAATGTCACATTGTCACGAACATAGTGTAATGTCCCTTTCCAAATAGGAGCTCCAGAGAGGAGGCTTAATGGTCTAAACCGCCCCGTTAGACTATAGCCAAGGCCAAAGAGAGGTAAACATGGTTACTAGAGGTCGCTCCAGTCACAAGTGTTATATTTGGAAAGTGACATTGAGCTAAAAAGGGTTAAAAGCACTTTTGAGTCATTATGAGCTAAAAATAGAAGTCAACAGTGAATTAGGGTTTCAGCAGTGATTTAGGGTTTTGGAAGTCAACAGTGAATTAGGGTTTCAGCATGATTTAGGGTTTGGAAAGCTATAAAGGAAGGGTCAACGACCTAATTCATCATTATGCATATTATGACTTGTCATTGAGGAGAAGAGGCACATCTCGGGAGAGACAGTTCAGCGTATTCCAGGAGGAAGACACTAGTTGGCTGATTTCGGTGTTGAAAGACACACCCTAGTCACCGGGAAGATCATCTAGGTCTTCCATCATTCTTCATTGATTCTGCAGTGCTCCCATATTTCGGGTATTATCTTTTAGTTGCTTATTTGTATTCCAGCTAAGATCCTTTTGTCTTTTGATCTAGCCGAGTGTTGTTATTTTATTTAGTCATAGTTGCTTATTTGTATTCCGTCGAACATCCTTTGTCTATTGATCTAGTCGAGTATTGTCAGTTTATTCAACCGCATTCGGCCATTTTGTAATCCACAGAGATATCATAATACAAACTTTGCAGTCCTTTGTCGCATTTATTTTTTGTATGATCATTTATATGCTGTAAACCTTTGATCCTACACACACATTAGCAGTTTTTCCTAGACTAGCCAAGTCGGGAACATTACAGTGGTATCAGAGTTGTAGTCTTGCCAACCTGTGACTAAAGACAATGAGTCCAGCAGAAGAACCAGAGAGTCGTGAACACGTAGGTGATGAATATGGCACTTACAACAGGCATCAGGAAAGAAGGTATAGACCTGATTTTCCCCCTTTTCCTCCTAGCTCAGAGGAAGAGGAAGAGTCACACAGAGAAGCAGAGAGAAGGGCAGAGCGTGAGGCTGAGCACGAGGTAGAGAGGATGCTAGGAGACAGATATGAGCGACCAGAGGGCAGTGGCAAGGCCCCCGTAGATCTAGAGGCATCTTTCATGCAGGTTATCAATGATATGTTAGCTAGTCAACAGACCATGTCTCAATCCTTAGCACAGGCGGTTGATAGAATGGCTAGAGTGGGCACCCCAGATACACAAGTCCCACATGCAACATAGGGGAACTCGGGAGTAGGCAGTAGACCCCAGTCACCCTCTCGCACATACACCTCTATGAGTAGGATTCCCAGACCCTTGTTTCCTAGTTTTCAGAGGGCACCCCCATTAGTAGCACCACCACCAATAGCACAGAGGCCACCCACTCATGCCGATGACATTGTAGAGTATAGGAGGGAGTACGCAGCATTGGGTCGTGACTTCCATCAGTACATGACCTTATTCAAGTACTGTGGACTCAGAATTAGGAACCGCCCCAGAGAGCTGTAGAGGGGAGGACCACAACAAAAACAAGGGAATAACCTCGATTTCATCTGAAAAATTGGGAAACTCACCATCCCTTCTTTCGATAAATCATCCAAATACACCGCTAGAGCTTGGGTACAAAAGCTAGACATGTATTACAAGCTCAACCAGATGACCGAGATAGAGGCCATCATTTTCGTGACCTTACACTTGGAGGGTGAGGCACACGAGTGGTGGTATCATGGACTGGTGACATTGGGTCACAGTCGCATCACCTCCTATAGGGAGTTTACATATAGGCTCATGGACGGGTTTGGCAGGAAGGATCCCGAGATACACTTAAGGGATCTAGCCTAGTTGAGACAAACTGGCACAACAGAGGCGTTCATCATAGATTTTCAGCAGGTAGTCATGGTAGTGATAGATATATCAGAGCCCGGGTTGATCATGTTATTCACAGAAGGACTCACAGAGCCTTTACGAGGATGGGTGAAGGCATACAGGCCTCCCACTTTGCAGGATGCCATCCTTCGCACTCGAGATTTGGAAGATTTGGTGCCAAGGACTAAAACTTTCTCCAAACCATTTGTGCCCCAGAGGGATCGAGACAGGAAGTCATTCCAGAGAGAATGGAAGGGCAAAGAAAATTTGGATGATGAGACTAGGCAAGAGTTGATGAGGAAGAATCTTTGCTTCAGCTGCAGATATCCTTAGGTCCCAAGCCACAGATGCATGGGCAAGGGAGAGATTCATTATATTGAGGTAGAAGCAGACAATGTGGACAGTGAGGAGGTGGAGCAGGACAGTGGATCCACTAGTTCAGAGGAAGAGTCAGCACCAGCAGAGGAGCAGCCTCCCTGTAGACCACCGACACTAGCAGGAGCCCATACTCCAATAGTCCCACAACTGCCAGAACAGGATAACAAGAGGAAACCAACAAAGGGAGGTGTCATAGAGACCCTTTCTGGTGTTCCCAGGTATGATACCCTCTTTATCAGAGGGATTATTCAGGGGCAACGGGAAATCGCCCTGATAGATGGTGGAGCCACCCACAACTTCATCGATGCTTCACTAATATCGAGACAGGCACTTCAGACAGAGGAGTTTGAGGGGTTTGATGTTGTGGTAGCAGATGGCCACACAATGGAGTGTCTAGACAGAGTTCCTGACTTAGATATGAAGTTAGGCAACTACACAGTGAGAGACACATTTTATGTGGTTGACCTATCGGGCATAGATGTGGTGTTAGGAGTTCAGTGGATGATTACCTTGGGAAAAATCACTACCAACTACCAAACCTTGGAAATGGGATTCATAGATCAGGATGGGAAGAAGGTTGTTCTAAGAGGTATGTCGACAGGAGCACCCAGGACAGTTTCATCCAAGAGGATGGAGAGGATATTTAGACATGGGGAGGTAGCATATGCTACAGAATACTTGATCACTACTCAGAAGGATTCGGAAGGTCGACAACAATACCATACAAAGATCAAGAATTTATTGGGACAACATCAGCAGGTCTTTGAGGAAATTCC
>ML778806.1:441537-451665 GCA_009831015.1 Picea engelmannii | reverse complement strand
GTTGGCCAAGTATCACTTTTGAACCTTGATTTTGAGGTGGTTCTGCTAGACAATATTTCTTCTATTGTATCTCCCACTTTTTGGACCTTCTGGGTATGAAACTTTATCTTATGTATTTCTGTGATATGTCTTCTCTTCAATGCTACAAGTCTGATCAAAATTGGATGTGCCAAGTGGAATTTACGATAACTTCCCCACCACTTGCTGATTTTTGTCCTTTCCAGGAGATCTCACTTGTATAGTGTGCCCCGCACAAAATAATTGATATAAAATTCTAAAACTCGCACCCAAAATGCTACAGACTGTCCATGATCCAATGCAACCAGTCCCACTCAATTTGGATACTCTAGGAAGAATTTATGATTGTTTTACCTGGAACACCTTCTTGAGACTAGCCAATAGGACTATTCAGATACCCTATCTTACACAAGGTGTATCTATAAATTTAGGATGACCTAGAATCTGAACTTTTTACCAAAGATAGAAAAATAATTTCTGTAAATGTCCCCGGAGTTCAGGGTTTGAAACGTTACAGAAATTTTTTTATAGGGAAAATGTTGCAAAGACTCATTTCAGGATGATTCCAGAACCCTATCTTGTACAGGATATATATCTGAAAGTATAAGGCCTCAGGAGCTGGATTTTGAACACAACGTACCTTGATCCGTCTTCTAAATACCCTCCAAGACGTTCCTTTTGAAATGTTGTATAAAAAAATTTATAGTGAAAATGCCACGGTGTCTCAGATGTAGCAGCGAAACCCCAAGACCTTGAGCTCTGATACCATATGTTAAGAACCAAACATCAATATAGCATAGAAAAACCTCAAGAAAAGTACCCAACGCCTTGAAAAGAGATAATTTCAGATAATAAGCCTCTTCGAGGGGGCAAACTCCTTTTACCCCACTTAAATGTTCAAGTACAAGATGATTCAAAATGAAAATGTCTCCTTGGTATATATAGGAGACTAGGAGGTATAATGGCTTAAAGATGACATAATTAAAATAAAATTACTAATCTAAATTACAACTAATGGCCTAAATCCGACATAAATAAAATAGCATTACTAATCTAATATGCCCCAATTAAGAGGTAATGAGCCAATATTAGGGCTTAACAGTAAACTATGGAAGAAGGACATGGTTGAAGAAATGGACGTCTTGGTTAAGAATAAGGCATGGGATATAGTTGAGTTACCAACTGGAAGAAAATTTGTTGGTAGAAAATGATTGTTTAAGAAGAAGTTTAATGCACAAGGTAAAGTGGAGGAATACAAAGCTCAGTTAGTAGCAAAAGTTTATTCCCAGGTAGAGGGAATTGACTTTGGTGAGATTTGTTTTTTCTCTTGTTGCTAAGTTAACTTCTATTATATTTCTTTTATCTATTGTTGTTGCTTTTGATCTTGAAGTGGAATAGATGGATGTGAAGACAACATTCCTACATGGGGATCTAGAAGAATAAATTTACATGAAGCAACTAGAAGGATTTGTAGTGAAGGGAAAGAAAGAGCTAGTATGTAAGCTAAATAAGTCACTATATGATCTGAAGAAATCACCTAGGATGTGGTACCAAAAGTTTGACACGTACATCCTTGGATTGGTATTTGTAAGAAGTAGGGCTTATCATTGTGTATATGCCAAGCAGGTTGGTAGACACTTCATTTATGTAGTGTTGTATGTTGATGACCTGTTGTTGGTAGGAAATAACATGGATGTTATCAAGCAGGTGAAATCATAGCTATCCTCCAAATTTGACATGAAGGATCTTGGTGTTGCTAACTTCATTCTGGGAATGGAGATTAAAAGAGATCGTGCAAACAGTAAACTTTGGTTGAATCAAAGAAAATATGTTGACACGATATTGCAAAGGTTTAATATGCATGGAAGTAAACCGGTCAAGGTTCCTATTCCTATAGGTGTAAAGTTATCTTCAGATCAGTGTCCCAAGACACAGGAAGAAGAAGAGGACATGTCCCATGTTCTGTATGTTAGTGCAGTTGGTAGTTTGATGTATGCAATGGTCTATACTAGACTAAACATTGCACATGCAGTAGGAGTTTTGAGAAGGTATATGTCAAAACCAGGGAAGGATCATTGGACAACAGTAAAGAGGGTGTTCAGGTATCTTCGTGGCACTACCAGTTATGGATTATGCTACCAAGGAAGACCAGGATTGGACAGAGTGGTGGACATACATGGCTTTGTTGATGCAGACTGGGCTGGATATCTGGATCGCAAAAGATCTACAATTGGGTATGTGTTTAACCTATTTGGAGGAGCAATCAGTTGGATGAGCAAAAGACAGGTTGTAGTGGCACTCTCAACTACATAAGTTGAATACATGGCAACCACTCATGCAAGAAAGGAAGCAATATGGTTAGAAAGATTGTGTTCAGGTATTGGTTTGGTACAAGAAGCAATGAGATTAGATTGTGACAGTCATAGTGCAATCTTCATGGAAAAGAACCCAGCTTATCATTCGAATACAAAGCATATTGATGTTCAATATGACTTTGTGAGAGACATGGTTCAGGAAAAGAAGGTGTTGCTGGAAAAGGTTGACACTTTAAAGAATGTTCCAGATTCATTGACAAAGTCTGTGAGCACAGAAAAGTTCTCTTGGTGTAGAGTAACAATGGGCATTGTTACCTTGGATTTTTGACTATATAATACCCTAGACCCCTGGACGCAAAGAAAACAACAAGTGGGAGAATGTTGGGTATGTGTTATATTCTTTGCATGTGTGTGTGTGGGTGTGTTAGATATGACAACTGCATCTGGCGATCCCTTTAGGAGTGCTCTTTGTGTCGTGTGCACCAAGAACTTTCCTAGGGGGGTCCCAGAACTTGTCGAATTGATATGTTCCAAGTATTTTCACATTTTTATGTCCCAAAAGGTTTGGTTCATTTGGGATGTTCCTATTGGTTATGTTGCATTGTGAAGTTCATATTGTTTTACTAATGTCAAATAGTAAATTTGTCAATGGTTTTATCGCATTATGAAATTCATCAAGGGTTTATCACTTTATAATGTTCCTTAATGATTATATTTCAACATGAAGAAGTTGATACTATGGTTCATATCAATCTTTTAAAACATTGCCACAGTTCAAGAGTAATAAAATAGAAAGATGACCTAAAGAATATGTCACATTGTGACATTTCTAAGCAATCATATTGTTGAATTCAATGTTAATGTTATCACATAAAGAGAAACTTCAATAGTAATATATGAATAGGTTCACTATAAAATAATGTCATATAGTGGCAATTTAAAATTAAAGAAATGATTGACATTAACTTAATACTAGTTGAGACATTATGTTTGAAGTTGATATTGTAGTTTACTTTGAATAGTATGTTACATGGCCACATTTGGAGAGTAATAATTTGGCCACATCAATATTTGTGGCATCCAAGAGGTTGACATCAAATTAAAGAGTAAAGTTCCTAGAGGATGTCGAATTGTGACATTTTAAAAGTAATAATTAATTTGAATGGATAACACTTATCAACATTTCAAGAGTAATAAAGGTTCTTTCTGGTGAAGGCATTTGGATAATATGAGACAATTCACATATGGAAAGTAATAATTGAAGAGACAGACATCTATAATATGTGACATTATGACCAAACAAAATATGGATGTCTTTAATAAAATGTAACATTGAGAAAGTGAATATTAATAAGATGAAAGGTTGTGTTAAGGAATATATATTTGATTTCTTTATTTAATTGATAAGTATATTTGATCTAATATGAAGAAATTTCTAATATTTCATATGCCAATGGTGTTTATTATGTTTGGTTAATGATGTTTATAAATAATTAAAATGAACCCAATCAAGAATGCACATATTTGAATGAATAATGAATAAGTTGAAAGGAGGAAAATCTCCTTAGAAGTATGTTCTTCTTGGGGATGTCACCTTGATGATCTACATTACACATATAGTGACTTTAAAGGAAAAAATATTACATGCAACCTTTAGTAAAATTAAAAGTATGTCCTTCTTGGGGAGGTCACCTTGATGATCTACATTACACATATAGTGACTTTAAAGGAAAAAGTATTACATGCAACCTTCAGTAAAATTAATGATCTACATTATAGATATAGTGGCTTTAAAGGAAAAAATATGCCACATCTAATTTTTAATAAAAAAAAATTAAAATTTTGTTAGAAAAAAAATAAAATTATATATAATTTACTTCACATCAATATATTTATTTTCTTTTTAAATTTCTTTTGTCCAAATTATTTTTTGTTTACATAAATATTAGCATTTTCCATGTATTACACCAGACAACTATGGTTGCACCAATAACAATAAGGATACATTGTGAAGTTATAAATTCCAATCATAAGCCCAATAAAATTTTAAATCTCTTTAGAAAAAATATTAAAACTATATGATGATGATGATGATTAACATCCACTAAGACCGAATTGGTCTATCAAACCTTAAGAGGGTAAGTGATTACTTGAGATTCTTTATAATTTTGTTTATGTGCTTGAAAAGCATTAAGAGAAGCTTTCCAAGATCACCATACTTTTGTTGAGTTAAGAGGTCAGGAAGGTTGGTAGTGCGACAAATATTTTGAAAATGAGATCTAATATGGGTATAGGTTGGACAATCTAAGAGAAAGTGATTTTCATCTTCAACCTTGTTAGTGTCACAAAGGTGACACACTCTTTCATCCCATTGTGTTTTAGGAATTGACCAACGCCCAGTTTCATTATGGATCTCATGAGAATTTGTTCTTATCTTAGCAATGCTTATTTTTTTCTTTCCACTTAGAAAAACAGATAAATAATTTTGATCTTCTAGATTAGGATTGATTACATCCTTATAATACCTTGATTTTATTTTTTCCTCTAACTCTTTATCACACCATATTTTCTCCTTAAATTTTTATTTGACGTTTTTTTTAATAGTATCTTTATTCTGCAAAATGGTGTCTTCCATGATTCCCCAATAGGTTATCCAAGACCGGGCATCTTTATGCCATCCTTGCTTTAGTTGATGGTGGTTATGACTCGATTTTGAAGCAATTTTACGAAGCCTCTTGTCTTCCATGTTGTTTAACTTGTTCTTATACATTATATATCTAGTCATAGCCATGTTCTCAATGGGGGAGAGACTTGTTTCTAATAGGAGGATTGAATAGGGCATATTTCCTTTAATTTTGAGATTATAGGTTATAAAATTCTTTTGTATTTGCTCTATCTTTCTCCGGGATTCACGAGAGATACTACATCCCCTGACTTCACATTCATAAAGAATAACAGGTGTAAAAAGAGTCTCAAAGGGGAGTTTATTCTTATCCCAACTCCAAATATCATTTGTTTTACAATTGTTTTCAAGCCCATAATAAGCTTTCCATCCCCCAATAATCATTTTCTCAATGTTATATTTCCAATTGGGCTTGTGGTGAATATCAATGCTAAGATATTTGTATGAACTCACTTCCTCCAAGTTGTTTTTTTTCATATACGAATGTATCATAAGGGATATTATTGGATTTAATAATCATGACCTTAGTCGTATAAGTATTAACAGTCATATCCATATTGGAGAAAAAATCCTTGAGGATTCTTAGTTGGATTTCAAGATCATGGGGACTCCTTTCCATAAGAACGATATCATTGGCATAAAGAAGAAGATTGATAACTATACCAGTGATAGTAGGGCCGACACAACCTGCTTTTTCTACCAATCTTCTAACTTGTCAATGTATATGCCAAAGAGGGTAGGGGACAAGGGACAACCTTGTTTGATTATGCTATTGCAGTTAATCTATTTTGGCATGACCTCATTGTTTTTAAACTTAGCAATAACGTTCTCATTCATCCTTATTGCAACATCCCTCAACTCGAGAGACACTTTTATCTCTTCCAACCTATTCCAAAGGTTTTTCCTAGGAACCATGTCAAAATCTTTTCTAAAGTCAACAAAACAACAAAAAAGATTTGTTTTAGTATTGCATAATTCCTTTGCAATGATTCTAAAGGTAACTATATGGTCTATAGTTGAATGATATCTCATAAACCCAACATGGCCTTTAACTCTTTTACTGTAACTTTCTAGCCAAAGGCTAATGTTCTTTCCAAAATAATTCCATAAAGCTTGGCTAAAATCGGGCTAATCATAATGGTCCTATAATTAGAGGGAATGTTTCTATCCCCATTTTTAAAAATAGGAACAATGAGGCTTTGCATCCAGGGTTTAGGGAAGCCCTGCTTGACTGCTAAATTGAAGAGCTTGTGTATGTGAGGGATAAGGATTGGCCCTCCGTTTTTTAAAATTTCAGCTTGGTAGCTTTCAATGTCCTTAGCTTTCCCATTTGCAAGCCTCTTAACCTCGAGCTCTATGTCATCTAAAGAAAAAACTTCTTCCTTTGTAGGGACAATAGGAATGGTTTCCATGGAATTAGGGAACTCATAAAGACTTTTAAGGTAGGAATTCCAGTCCCTTAAGGGAATCCTATTATTTTCTTTAGTATTTTGTTTTATAATTTGGCTCCAGAACTTCTTAGGATCCAACTTATATATTTTTGAAAGTTGCTCCTGCCTTTTATTGATATAGTACATTTTTTTCCTTTTGATTAGGGCTTTGTACCTATTTATCTTATTGAGTTTTAAGGATTCATTAGAAGCCTCCCCAATGGATTTCCTATCAATTTTACATTCTTTATCATACTAAGGGTTGTTCTTTCTAATATTCTTTTTATAGGACACCTCAAAACAAAACTTGTTAATAGAAGTGGAAATGGTAGTTGTAAAATTATGATAGAGTTCTTCCATGTTGTCCTTATAAGTTAGGGGATTTAATTTACTATTTAAATCCTTTAAGAAAATGTCAACTTTACTTTTGTCAAAGCGCAAATTCCTTTGATTATCAGAATTCTCTTTAATGGCGCTCATATGCATGGAAAAGTTTAGAGTTAGGGTTAAAGGTTTATGATAAAAGTTAAGCTCATGGTCATTTAGAAGGTTAAAATTCTCTATTTGGTTGGAAACAGGAATATCATAAATCACATAATCTAAATCGCTACTACCTATCCCATGAATACAAGTCATCTGGTTTGATTTGGCCACTTCATTGCTCCATTGCAAATTATTAGGTCTTGAGAGCTACATAGCTTGACCAACTCAGTACCAAAAAAATTCTCAACTAGGCCTTCAGAGCTTCTTTTGTAGCTATTAGATAAAACAAGGTCCTCATCTAGCCATAGAGGATTATGGTTGGAGTCATTACTGAAAAGAGTAGCTTGTTTAGTTGCAGTCCTGGCATTAAAGTCTCCTAGCAGGAGGCTATAACCTTCATTTTTCAAACTACAAATATCTCGTTCTAAATTATTATAGGGACAATATATAATATACTTCATTAATAAAATTATTTTCTTTTGTGAATTTAGTACTTGGTAAGCAATATTGGTTGTTTTTACGCCTGTGGTGACTTGGTTTAAATGTTGTTTTTTTAATTTATTGATTTTATATAATTAATTTTATTTATAATAATTATAGTAGAATAATTATTTAATTGTTTAAAGTTTTTTTTCCTAATTTAATTATATATTTATTATTAATTAATTTTAATAATTTGTAAACTAAAAATAAAATAATTAAACTACTTTATTATAAAATTTAATTTAAAAATTTAAGTTGTAGTTTAATTATATTTTATGTTTAATTTTGTCCAAAATTTGGAGAGAAATTATTGGATATCCAAATTTGAGTGGTTAATTCTATATAATTCGAGTACCCTAGGGATTTACCAGCACCCTAAATCTCTTTTTGCATTCAGAAATGCAATTTAAACAACCAAAATTTGTGATTTCGTGTTGATTTATGTTCTCGGATTCTGACAAAAAGAGTCAAAATGAGAGCAGTTAGAGAACCCCAAAATTTTGATATCTAATTATTAATATTACAAAATTAAGTTTAATAATACTTTATTAAAAATTGATAATTATAAAACTTGTTTAAAATATTTTGACATCCAATTATTAACATTATTTTTATTAACATCAAATTATTAGTGTTAACAATTCATATCTAATAGAGGGCCATATTGAAGTCCTAGAGAAGACAATGCTAACAAAATGACTTAGAACCAAGGTGCTTCTCTTTGCAGTAAGGGTTTTCCCTAGTTTTCACCCCTAACCTTGTTTAAAGTTATGCTCGTCATGAGTCCATGCTCTGGATTTGTTTTTTGCTACAACTGATATATGAATCGCTGAGCTTGCATGTTGTAAGCCTTTCTAACTCCAGTTTGTTCAAATGTGTTGGAGTTTTATAGCTATGCACACATATTGGAGTTGATTGGTGGTTTTCATTTGGCCTCTTCTCTATGGGAATTCCTTCCTTCTCAAACAAGCAAGATTTTTCTTATTTGGTCAAAGGCTCAAAATCAACTAGTGAGAAATGTTATGAGAAATGTAGATTTTCCAAAAGGGAAAAATCTATCCCTAGTCTAGACATGGGGTCCCTTATGGAAATAGAAAACACTATTATTTTGATAGAGAGAGGTTTAGTAGGTAAGTTTACAGGCTTTTGTCCCAATCCTAGAACTGTTCTAGAACAAATCTCCAAGAATTAGGTTGAACAAAACCCTTTTGTTATGTTTTAATGTGGAAAATGTTTTATGTATTTATATTTGAAAACAGAGAAGATCCAAACTTGATATTCAGATTTGTTCCCTACTTCATGGGCTCCAGGAGAATCTTTCTTTCCCACTAGACTCTTGAATTTAACCTAGATATGGAAATTTATTTTTTCTCCTGTATGGATCAAAATGTCGCACCTCCCCTTTATTTCTAGGGCAAATACTATTTCAAATCCATTGGAGATAAATTGGGCCACTATTTAACTCATGCTAAGATTAAGGATAATATTGTCATGTGTCCCAAATATGTGTTTATATGGACTTTGAAAAGGGATAGTCGGAGGCAATTCGACTCAATATGGAGGGTTGGAGTTAACTTTAGGCCCTGTAATGAAATTATGGCAGTATGTTGGTGAAGAACCAAATGATTTCAAAATAAGAATGAATCAATTAATTAAGGTGCAATAGACAAGATAAGAGGTTAATGAAAAACTCCAAGAGTACCAAGACAATATGAAATCTATTTTTCACAAAAAAACTAAAGACAAAGAATTTCTTCCAAGAGATTTAGTGTTGAAATGGGAAACTAGAAGAGAAGATATTGGAAAACATGGGAAATTTGATCATATTTGGTTTGGTCCTTTTAAAATTGCAGCCTTGAAAGAAAAAAATCATTTTCTCTTCAAAATCTAAGTGGAGAAGTTCTTGAAACACCTATTAATGGGCGTTATCTAAAACATTTTATGCAATAGTTTTCTTTAATTATAATTTTCCATTGTAGATAACAGTGTGGATTGGATTTGCATTGGCATTTAATTTCATTTTTCTTTTGTTTTAAACCCTAATTTGTTTAAGAACTCATCATTGATGATTTATAATCCAATTAATGATATTTGAGTGTTTTTATCGCTGAGAAAAATATAAGTATATTCAATTAGATGTTTGTGTTTTTTAGAGAAAACAAAGTTTATTTGTATTGGAGTATTGATTTGTTTTTTAGTTAGTAAAACTAGTAACAATATTGTTACTAGTGAAAAATGAGTTTTTCTTTCTTATCTAATAATATTAATCTTTATAGAAATGATAAACTTATCCAATATTAGAAAATTAAAGCATGTTATTTTAACAAGTCTGGCAAAGATCTTATACCTTTATTGATTATAATTGAAAGGTATATCTAGGCTAATCCTAGTAAATTTAGCTACAATATTATATTATAACTGGTGAGTTTACTCTAGGTTAATCCATAACAATAAATATTTTCCAATATAATTTACCTATAGGTGAAGGTATACCTAGAATTGGAAGAAATCTAATCTCAGCATATTCTAAAGATGTAGACAGACCAACTTGACATCAGATCAAAAATGAATGTCATCCCTTGTATCTTGGATACATTAATTGTCCCCACTTCAAAGTAATAAAATTAAATAATACATATGGTGAAAGGAAATTTATCAAATGATTACCCCCATCTTGTCCAAATAGAGATGATGAAAGGAAATTTATCAAATGATT
>ML778806.1:422199-439186 GCA_009831015.1 Picea engelmannii | reverse complement strand
GGGTTGGAGCCTCCTTCCAGTTGCAGCTGGAAAACAAAGGAAGTTGGTGCTTCCAATGAATGTAATTCTTCAAGACATTTAAGAAAAAGCATTCTGTGGTTTTCTCCCGATTTGGGTTTCCACGTAAAACACTGGTGTACTGTGTATGTGTATGATTGTTCATTTGTTCATTGCTTATTTACTCTGCAGTTATTGAATAATAATGCTTCATTGATATAACACTTGGATTATATCGTTAAATTGCTCTATTACTGATTCACCCCCCCTCTCAGTAATCCAACAATAATGACTCCATTCAACCAATAAAGGCACATGTTTTGTTGTTCTTTAGTGCCTCACAGGGAGCCACAATCCCCACTTGGAGCCAATGTTAGAACATAAATACATAAATAAATAAATAAATAAAAACTCAGAATTTTAGTTAGAATAGGCACTCTTAATTTTTAGTTTACTTTTTAATTTCTTGTTTAGTTTAGATTTGATATTTTTTAATATAGTATAAGTTTTGATCGGTTTCAGATTTTATTTTAATATAGTTAATTGCTAGGATTAGTTAATAATTTTTTGTTTTATTTTTAGTTTCTTAACCTAGGTTTTTTTTTATTTGCATTTAGTTAAATACTTGATTGTATATATTGCGTATTAACTTAGGTTTTATTAGTCATATGTTACATAGTTTTATATGATTTTGACATAGTTTTATATAGGTTATTATATTATCTTTAAAATAGGTGTTTTAATAATAAGTTTTATAAAGTTTAAAACTAATAGGAAATTATGTTGTTTTGTGGCAAGGCGAGCACAATATAGAGCGTTGATCAAAAAGAAAGGATGAAAACAATGGCCCACGTGAAATAAAGATACACAGAGTTTAACAAAGTTACTACCATGCACATGACGTCATCTGGAAAAACCCGCTCATGCAATGTGTCAAAAGGAGATGCCACCACGTGTTATACCATACTACTCTCAAAACCATCTTTCAATCGTGTGTTGTATAAAGAAAAACCATTATTGGAAACCATTGGTTTTTGGTAATTAAATAAAGTGTTTTTTTTTCCGTAGGATTTGCTTTAATTGATATATTAGTTAGACACTAGTTTGAATAAAATAAAATAAAAATCCCTTTGTTTTCATTTCGTCATGGGTTTTCATGACTTTCACTATTACGGGAATGGGAAACATTTTCCAGCTAAAACACCAACACTATTATGAATTCCCTTTCCATCAAAATCACGGGTAAGAGCTAAAATACCTTGTCCTTTTCCTAATTTTAAAATCTAAAATCTTGAGGCTTGCAAAAATAAAATGGTTTGAAACCTTACCTAAGGTCGAAATAATTTTAGATGACAAAGACTCTTATATTTTCGATCCTAAAGTCTCATTCGATCTATTTGAGCTACATAAATTGGCTCAGGCTATATTTGGGAAGCTAAATGACTTTTTTAACTTTTGGAGTTCAACCCTGGTTTGTTTAATCGTCCCACAATTTTACAATTTTCCCAAATTCATACATTGGTGTGAACAGAGATATGCAGTATCTTCCAGAAGTTTTCTAGCCAAAAATGGGACTCAGTTACTTTATTTTAGTGCCTAATCCATTTCTCAGATGCTTAGGGTTTCTACATTTAACAATGGTCAATTTATTAATGAAGAAACCCTAGTCCTAAATTTTACACAATTGAATATCCAGGAGCGACAGACCTTTGTTCAATCTCCAATAAAAGATGATACGCAAACCTTTCATGATCAAGAAATTTATCAAACCAGTATGTTCTCCTCAAATGTACATGAAGTGATATGTATGATTTGCTATGTTCTAGGTTATGATTATGATGAGATTGTCGATAATGTTATTTTAGGATTTCTCAAAGAAATTTTCCTTTATTCTACCCAAGTAATGGTAAGCTTATATGTTTCGCCATTTATATCCGATGCCATTCATGAGAATCTCAAGAATTCCCCTTTAAACGAAGCCTTATGTTTCCAATCATACTTGGTTTACTTGTTCCTTTTTCAAAGACAAAAATACTTCCATAGCTTATACCTGGACACTGAAAATGAATTCGGAGAGATTTATTTGGTTATTAAATGGACTCCTATAATCAGGAGTAATCCTCAAAATTAAGGTTTATCTCTTTATATAAAATCATTTATGTCTATAGTATATACACATTTTCATTAACAGAGCCCACCTAAAACTTTCCCTGATATCAAAAGGTTGTTACATGAATCTTCTGAGACTAAATTAGGAGATTGTTTTTTTTTAAATATCACATATAAATAAGATTATATGGTTTAGAAGTTAAATATTTCAAACTTCCAAGTTTCCTAACTATGAGGATATTTTATTTAGAATTTATAAGGAAAATTCTTAATGTGGATGAGGTTCATTTCATTCCAAGGAAAAAAAAGATTAATTTTAAACCCAAAAAGGAGGTTCAGACTTTCATTGTGTATAGCAGGTCAGCTTTACAGGTCATGGAAACAATACTACAAGGACTGGGATTTGAACAAGGAGAAATTTGGCAATATGGTCTTTTAGGGGTCATTACCAATAGAAGGATGGAGCTGGATATTACACCATATCAGCATCAAGGTAAACTTGATTTAGAGCATATCAGAAATATGAATACTTGGGAGGAGGTACAAAATCTTCTTTAAGGACAGATACAAAAAGAGGTGCCAATGCCATCAATGCAAGAAGTAGATATTTTCACACCTCTACCACAATAAAATTCATTGAAGAGGAGCTTCAATATAGAACTGCATGATCTGGAAACAAAGGAAGGGAAATCAAACACAAAATCCAAAGTTGAAGTAATCATAGATGATGACCTAGAAAAAGAAGCTCAACTTGGAACAAGAACCTTGGAAAAGATTTAGAAACAACATGTTTATTCAATAGATATTCTTCCATCAATTTTTTGGAAGCCACCAGAGGATGGGATAAAATATATTAAACCACAGAGTTTATTTTCCAAATTTGATGATATAAGAAACAAGAATGAACAAATTAAAGAACTTTGGAGCCAAAAATTGAAGATGGATCTTTCGGAAACAATTTTTTATCTAGAAAATATTTTGATAAAGGAAAGTTGAATTTGGAAATACTAGAGTCATTTGCTCCAAGCATTCATGGACATGACAACTATAAAGAAACTAATTTCTCTCTAAATCTTGATGAAATTCCCTTACTAGAAAAAATGGGTTTGCATAATTAGACTGGGGAGATGATCACTAGTTGAATTTGGAAATACTAGAGTCATTTGCTCCAAGCATTCATGGACATGACAACTATAAAGAAACTAATTTCTCTCTAAATCTTGATGAAATTCCCTTACTAGAAAAAATGGGTTTGCATAATTAGACTGGGGAGATGATCACTAGGGATATTATGAAGACTTCTCTTAGCCTGCAAATATTGCAGAGAATGAATAGTTAGCTTAAGAAACAACTGAAGGAAGAACCGACAAGCTTAAGATTGAAACAATTGAAAGTAGAAGAATTAGAGAGAAGATTAGTTAAAATGAGAGATCATGCTACAAATGAAGAACCTATTCAGAGGATGCTAAATGAAAAAGATAATGAAATATCCATTTTAAATAAGAAATTAAAGATGTCAGATGTGGATCATGTACAAACTCCATAATTTTTTGTCATCCAAAAGGAGAAAGAAATATTGATTGAAGTTATTGCAAGTTTGAATGAACAGAAAAATTATTTACAACAACAAATTCAAGTACTCAGAGAGGGCAATCCCTCATCATCTTCAAGAGAAACTTTAACATGTAGCTCAGAATATTTAGTCAAATCTTTAACTGATTTAAATACCAAAGAAATTGAGTTATAACAACCAAAGAAAATAGTTTCAACTTATGAAATTGATATTAATATTTTGAGATACCATATTGGAGAAAAATAAAGATAGCTTAAGAAGTTGCAGGGATCAAAAGAAACGTTCCAGGAGGAATATGATACATTAAAGAATAAGTTCTTTGGAAAGTCTTATATAATGGGATCATGTCATATAGTTTGGGATAAAATTATTGAACATGCCAATAAGATGTGGAAATTTTTTATTATTATGGAGGAAGGGGAATTAAGTCAAATTGGATTTAAAGTTAGAACATGTACAATAATGGATTTTGAAAAAGTTCTTACTAAAAGGAACTTGATTCAGCAGGCTCAAAATAAACTTGTTCAACTTTAAAAGAATGTAAAATGGTATAAAACTCATTACAAACAAATGGTTGAAATGCGTCTTCCTGAATAGTATGATAAAATGGGTAATTTGTTGTCCCTACTAGAATATCAACCATTTTTAATCTCAGCAAGGGAAAATTCAAGTAAATTCAAAGGAGCAACTAGGCACTAAAAGGTCAAACAATTGATGACCTTGTTGATGAATATTTCTTTCTATTATGGCATTTAAGAAATTTATTTCAAACTTATCCAACGTATTAATCTTGTACTAGTTGGAAAAGGATTATCGAAGAATGATTTCATGCATGTATCCATTGAATCAAGAATGGAAACAATTTGTGCAACTTCAATGACTAGGCTAACAACTTGGAGAAAAAATAGTGATTTCTTATCTGTCCCTAAGATTTTGGGATCCGATATGTAATTGAAGATTTTTAATAGAAAAGAAGCATTTTCCATAAATACATGAGATTATACTTTTCATTTCTTTAAACAATGTTATTTCTATGTGTTTCCTTTCCATAAGATCAGTATTCATCTGTTATGTTTAAATTGTGAGCCACCACAATTTAGTATTACTTCTACTGTGGTTTTATTTACTTATTGAACATCTATTCAAGGATAGACTTTCCTCAATTTATGTTGTGAGCTGAATAATACCTATTTATGTGTATGTGTTTTGATTATTTTTTAATCCAATTTCATGATTTGAAATACATCTCTTTTATTTCTTCTATTGGAATTAAAATAAGATTTATCAGAATTGGATACCTTTTTTTATTTCAATTATGTTTTCTTATATTCTTTTTTCCATCCTTTGATTATTTCAAAAAATATTTAAAGAAAGAAATATGTCCTATGTGTTTTTTATTATTAGACTATTGAAATCTCTTTTATTTTGGATTTAAAAAGCGTTACCAAAAGAAAACATTATTAAATTTGGATGTTTGGCATTGTTCTATGAGCTAAGAATAAATCTTAGGAACAAAACTCATGATGAATGGAAAGAATCCATGCAGAAGGAATATGATTCTCTCATCAAGAATGGGACATGGAATTTGGTGGATCCTCCATTTGGAACCAAACCAATCGATTGCAAGTGGGTATTCAAAAATAGGCACTGATCAAATGGCTTGCTTGACAAGCACAAAGCAAGGTTCATGGACAATGGATTTTAATAGAAAGAATGTGTTGATTATGAGGAAACGTTTTCCCCCACAAAAAAATGGGCTACCATCCAAACTCTATTTTCCATGGCAGCACGTAATGGATGGAAAATTCATCAAATGGATGTGAAGACTATTTTCTTGAATGCGGACTTGAAAGAGAATGTGTTCATGTCTCAACTAGAAGACTTTGTTGTGAAGGTACAATAACATAAGGTATGTAATCTCATCAAATACAGATATGGATTGAAACAAGCACCATGAGCATGGTATGAAAAGTTAACTGAGCATCTTCTGAAATAAAATTTCAAGCATTTCAATCTTGACAATGCAACTTTGTTTGTCAAGAAAGTTGGAAAAAATATTGTATATTTTGTAGTATATATAGATGATTTGTTGATAACATGGAACAATGAGAACTGCATTGCATCCATAAAGAAATATTTGAATAAAGGCTTCAAGATGACATATTTTGGACATATTCACTACTATTTGGGCATTGAAGTGATTCAAAATCCAAAATTTATATTCATCTCCCAGAAGAAGTACATTGGAGAACTATTGAACAAGTTTGGCATGGTTGAGTGGAGTGAAATTTTGTTTCTACTATAATGGAAGAGAATATGAAACTCGCATCAAAATAAGGGAATGAATTTGACGATGCAACCAAGTATGGACAGCTTGTGGGAAGTCTTATTTATCTTACTACCACCAGACTATCTACATTTCATTTGTTGTTGGGATTATTTTCAGGTTCATGAAAAGTCCCTGTGAAGGACATTGGTATGTTGCAAAAAGAGTTCTAAAATACTTGATAGGAACTCAAGATTTTGGACTCAGGTACTCTAAGGTGGATGACTTCAACCTAATCATATATTTTGATTCATACTTTGACGGAGATAAGGAAAATAGAGTATCAACTTCAGGTTGTCTCATGAGTCTGGGATCAATATTTGTCTCCTAGAGATCATGCAAACAGTCAGTTCCAAAAAATTTCACATCAAAGGAAGAATATGTGGCAGTTGTAGAAGAAACAAAGGATATTGTGTGGCTAGGTAAAATACTTGAAGATTTTTAAGAGAAACAAGTGAATTCTACTCCTCTTCTAGTTGGCAATACTTTTGTTGACCAAAATTTGGTCACCTATATATTCCTGCTCCTGGAATAATAATAAAAAAATATTGGAAGATGAATATTTTTGAACTATTATATGTTCATTACATATCCCTCAGTATCATATTTTCCATACATTTCACGAAATCAAAATTGGAGTCTCCATGACCAAGATACACATATTTCTATCCAGAAGTCTAATGGAGGTGTTACAAGAAGAAATATGAAAAATGTTCTAAGTCACATGTTCTCTCCTGTCCTTTCCCTTCACCCCTATTCATTCTCTCATTCTATACTTAGCCTTTTTTTTTCTATTATCTCTTTACTTACATTTTCCACACTTAACCATTTTCCTTTATTCCTTTCCACGTTCACATTCATTTCCCTTTTCTTTTATTTTCCCATTTCCTTTTATTTTCCTTTCCATATTTCTTTATCCCTTTTTTCCATTTCTTTCTTTTTCCCTTCCTCCTTTCCCAAATTTCATGTAATTCATTTATTTCCCATATATTTCTTTTCATTTTTCATATTTTCCATATTTCTTTCCATATTTCATGTGACCCATTATATAATTTCCAGACTTAGTTTTATGTACTATGGCTTACCGCGAGTTCTCGAGTTGGTGATATTTCTTAAGAGTATGTGCTATATCCTCTACCCTCACAATGCACTTTGACTTCCACCACCTTCATAATGCACCCAAATCTTTTTACTATTCTTTACTATGTAGCTTCTCCAACACTTAGCCAAATATATGAGTTACCGTGGGTTCACAGGTTCGTGGGTTCATGAGGGTTGATGATGTTTATTTCATGTTATATGAGTCCGTCTCAAGGATTCTCAAGACTTAGAATATTTTACAACTTCTTATTACTACTATTTACCTCTCCTCTCCACTTCACCTACACTTATAATTTTTCATACTCATTTCTTACTATGTATTACGCGGGTGACTTCCTCACCTACCTCTACAAACCCGCCATATTATTTTAATAATGTTTTTCCTATCCTAAGTTCTATGAGGAAAATATCCAAGTGACACATGGTAATTTATTAACCAATTAGATGCATCCACATGGCAGTTATTGGATGGTTCCACATGACAACTAATTAATGGAGACACGTGGCAGCATACAAAAAGTGACACATGGCGTGATTTTATTGGATGGCATATGGTAGCGATTCTTATGGGAATATTGTTGGTATACCGAGTGATGACACATGGAAAACTTTGGTTGGGTGACTCATCATTGATGACTGGGAAGATTGGTGGTTGACTGGGCATACAAAATTATTATTATATTCAACAATTTTCCAAGGGTCAAAATCCTTCAAGCTCCATAGTTCCTTCTCTTCTTGTGTTTCTTGCTACGTATATCAAACACTTTGTTTTATATATCTTAAATAATCTAATATATCAATGCACGTGGGATATAATTTCATACCAAAAAGTACAATTTTATGAATGGAAGCACGAAATGCATCCAAGGGCCCACATTTGCCCATCAATTTTGATCGACGGTGGCTGAGCGTTGATCTTGCAGAGGCCATATCTTGCACTCTGGGTGTCGGAATCACACAAACATTATACCGTTGGAAAGGTATTTCAGTGTATAATATGGTGGTATAAGTTTCAAGTGATTTAAGTTGATAAATGTTTCTCATAAATTAAAATATCATCCAGATGTGTTTTTAATGGGCCTACGTGACAACCCAACTTCATAAGCTCATATCTCGAGATCCGAGCGATGGATTTGGGAAAACATTAGATCATTAGAAAGATGAGATGATGAAAATAACATAAGAAGTGGTTTACATGGATAAAAATTTGGTTTTTACTTCCATAAAATTAAATTACAGTCGTCCTCTTTTAGTGAAGAATTAAAAAAAATAAAACTTTAATTAAAAACTTTTATTAAAAGGGGAGAGAGACCCACTTTCAATGTACTTGTATTAATGATGTGAATTAATTCATGATGAATTAATGAGTCATTAATTAAAGGTAATTTTTCAAGAATAAACTTTTATGAGAATTTCAAGAAAGGAATAAAACCCTAACTGCTCAGGTAGTTAGAAAATCTCTTCTTAAAAAGAGAAGAGAGGCTTCATCAAGAGCTCCAAGAATCAGTATTGTCGGAGGGGAAGGGAAGAATATCAAAGGAATAAGAAGGTACAACCATGGATACACAATCAATCTTCTGATCAAAATAAATAAATCTCCATCTTCTCCATTTTTTTTGTTTATATAAATTCTTCTACACCACATCTCATAGTTTTATGCTTTAATCTCCAAGTTGGGCACAAGGCTGAGTTGTTGAGTGTTATTCTTATATTCTTCTAAATGCTTTTCTTATATGATCATCGTGTATTTACAACCACATACATGGCTGTCAAATATATATATAATTTCTGTGTTGGTATGATAATCTATGTTCTGATATCATACACACTACTTTAATAAGGTGTTGTCTAACTGCTCTACATTTTTTCCCTTTTCACTGGAATCCGATGACATAAATCTGAATGAAAGAACAACTTTATATTCTTTAAATTGCATTTTTGAATGCAAAAATGGATTCAGCGTGTTGAAAACCCCCTAGGACACTCGAATTATACAAAATTAACCACTCAAATCTGTATATCCAATAATTTATTGCTAGATTTAAAGAAAATATCACCATAAAATATCCTCGAAAAAGGGAAAAAATGTAGAACAATTAGACTATGCCCTTTAATAATGTTATTGGATTAATCTATGTCATGGAGATAAAATTTTAGACCATTTTCAAATATAAGTTTTTTCTATGATAATCTTTGTTCTAATGATTTTTGTGTTGGTGTGATAATCTCCATTCTAATATCCATGCACACTGTCATAAGGATATATCCAAAAAACTCCATGTTAAATATATTAATATGCCATTGTCATAGGGATATATCCAACAAATCCTATGTTAAATATCTTAATATGGCATGCACATATGCATTAAATATATTACAACTAAGGCATAACTAATACTTCCTCAAATTTATACATGCACTTTGAATTTTGAGTGTTCACACTAATTTCAAATATAATTTCTTGGTGAAATACGAATGTGCACTTTTCAAGTTACAAGTCACATAAATAAAATCATATAATTAAGAGGTCATTAGTGATGAAAATTTAATTTCCTAGAATAAGAGGAGCCTTTGTGATAAAAAAATTAATTTCTTAGAACAAGGATAAAAAAAATGCAAAATATTTTAAGAAGTTGTTTTCATGTAATTATATTAACTAGATCCATTGATTTTAGTGCACGTGTTAATTTCTAATCCCTATGTAGAGATTTGACTAACTAAAGTTGGGTGACATATCATGTAGGTTAATATAGATTTATAGTGTCCCCCTCCAAATGATGACTCATTAGCCTACATGACTCACGTAAGTTATAGTCAACAAAGAAAAAGGGGAGTCAAAGCATCAAACCCTAAAGAGATATTAAATAAAATAAATAATTATATTTAAATCAAGTGAGGGTTTGATTTGGTCAAGAAGGAAGATCTAAAATAATCGGAGAAGAAGAATAAATAGAAGGGGAGCCTACCTCTTTCGGCAATATGATTTTATATGTATTGATTTCTCTTGTGGCTATCATTTTCGTTAGGGTTTTGGGAAAAACCCTTCCAGTGAAGGTTTAGTTTCGGTGGTGCAATACCTAGCCTAGCTAGACAAAGAAGAGTTCATTTGGAGTCTTTGTCTTGTGTTATTTTATGAAGATCTTGAAGTATTCTAGAGTAGAGTAGTGGGAGGCTTGGAGAGCCTCAGTTTCTATGTTGGCATCATACTAGGTGTTGACACTCGAAACTGAAATGGGTTGCAACAAATCAATCCCGAGGCAACCTCGAACCACTTTGGATTGGAAGGCTTCCCTCCCCCAACCCGAGAGGGATCTCTCAAAAAATGTCACAAAATAATCTTTAGTAGGCGTGAAATGGTGGGCATATTTATGGGTAAATGATAGTCTTGGATTTTTAGAGTTTGGGGGTTAAACCTGGGAAATGGTCCATTGGGCATGGAGTCAAGTGAAATCCAAAAATTCTAAGTTCTCCCGCTTGTGAAATCACCATCGAAAACTTTTAATGGAGTCGCCAGAGCATGTGCAACCAATATTTGCCTATGACCGACTGCTCAACTAGGCCTTAGGACTATGACAATGTCATTCTCCCAGGGATAGATATCAACTTCAAAATCCCCGGCAACGGCGCCAAAATGTTGACACTCAGAACTGAAATGGGTTATCCTGAGGCAACCTCAAACCACTTTGGATTGGAAGCTTCCCTCCTCCAACCCAAGAGGGATCTCTCGAAAAATGTCACAATATGAAATTAAATAGGCGTGAAAAAGGTGGGCAGATTTATGGGTAAATGATGGTCTTGGATTTTTGGAGTTTGGGGGTTAAACCAGGGAAATGTTCCATTGGGCATGGAGTCAAATGAAAACCGAAGAAAAGAGACAATAGCAGAGATCAAATAACTTGTGGAAAGTGAGGCAAAGTAAGTCTATCTTTTAGTGCTTTGATAAATCATGATGCGGTAGCGGAAAGAAAAAGGAAAGGCCGATGTAGCAGAGAATATATGCAGAATTCTGAAAATGCAGATTGGTCTTACACCCGCTGATAGCTGGTGCAGAGGAAAGACAATAAACAATTACAGAAAACCCAAATCCATTCGTTATAGTAGTGGTTGTACTAAAGTATAACGAAGCACATCAGTTAGAAGAAAATGAAATGAAACGCAGTTGTGACGGAATAAGGAAGAAATAACATTATGAAACTGATAACACATCAACTATGAGTAAGGAGCATATCAAATAAATTCCAAAAAAGTTTAACACAGCTGAAAAGGAGAAGAACATGCTGAAAGAAATCGACCGTGATGAATCTCACAGTCACAGGTAAAAAATCATCTTTATTCCTCATTCCCGGTTTACAAAATAACTCAACAATTACAATGAAACCCTCTTGACAGAGGTTTCCCCCCAGTGCTGCACTCATGCATGCCCCCTCTCTGGTGTTACATACATCATTCTTTTAAAAGAGAAAAAATCTAACATAAAACTCTTAGCGTTCCGGGAAATATGAACCGGTTCGCCTTCTCTGGACTGTGTGAATGCCAGGTGCATCTGCCAGATGCTCCGCAGGCTACTTGAACCGTTGCTAATCATTTTGACAAGTGGAGTTATAGATGAATTAAATAAACATAGGGAGCTACAGCTACCCTAGACCTCAAAAGGACGTAGTGTGCCATGGTGATTGGCAAAGAGATGATCGTGCAAAATATGACTGCTGTGCTTAGAATATCTGACTGTAAGTTGTACTCCCTTGCAAATACAAATGGGATTATTCCTTGAGGCAATGCTGCCTGCAATCGTCAGAAATATATGAGATTTTGGGTAAAATCTCAGTTTTTCATTGTTTAAAGTGTTTGATATATGCGGATTCAGTTTTTTGAAAAATACACTGGAAATTAATTTTGTTGTATTTGACTTCCTTTAACTTTGCTTCACACCAGTTAAATGTACTAACTACGTAATCTGCACAATCGAAAAATGCAACACAGTTCCCCGAAGACTAGCTGCAATTGAAGCGATGACCATATATGCTGGTCCAGTAAGAAAACACATAAGCATTGCCAACAATGCAAGAGAAGCTCCACATGCTATAATTATGGGCTGCAGTGCCATAAATAACCTAAGACTGAACATGGCCATTCCCAAGCTAGTGTTTGACAAAAATTGTGACATAACCTCGCACCTTGGGAGGTAGTCTAATATGCCACCTTACGCCAAACTATGCCTGAAATTGTTATCATGACGGCGGTTGCATGTGGAAAATTTTTGGTTAGATTGATCAAGCTTGATTTGAATCTTCATTTCTTGTAAGTGGCACTCCTTGGTCTTGAAACTGGATTTTGATATGATTCTCAAGCCCTTGATTTGAGCCTTCATTTCTAGAAACCAATATTCCTTTGTCCCGAGAATGCGCTTTTTATCTCTCTCTGTATTCTTCCATTTCACTTTTGTACCTTTCCTTATCCTTCAATCCAAGATCCTGGTAAGCATATTTTACTTCCTCGGTCAGTTTATTCCATGAATCTCCAATTATTTTGATGATCTCCGTATCCTAGCCTGGATGCAATGCTTTCAATTTTGTATGCTACTCAGCAAAGAAAAAATTGTAACCACTCCTATTTGGCTTAGGGTGATCGGGATCCCTCTTTTTCATTTCATCCTTCCTCCTACGACGTCGACGAGGATGAACCCCTAAAGCTATGTCACCGTGCAACTAGGTGCTTGCAAAAACTGTTATCCAGAAACTCCTGTCGGCATCTCATACAAAACCCCGATGAACAACAAAACTAGAATTTATTCCTGCACCCTTAATCTTCGATTGCTTGGCCACGGAGCTGGTGGAATGTTATACGAGGTTTCTTCTCCTACCATTTCGACCTGTATCTTAAGCCCTCTCAGTGCCATTGCTTCGATTCTTTGCATAGCCAGAGGCAATCAATTATCGAGAGAAACACATTCAAACGGCCCTTGACAACATTGTCAGTCCTGCCAGGGGAATCTCTCTGACTTATCTGCAAAAGCCATAATTAGTAGTCCATGCATGGCCAATGAAAATGTAACATGTCCATAACATCTACATGAGCCAGCGTGCAACCAAATAGGTCAGGTCTCTGTTATAAAACACTCCAAGGCTGCAACGCTTCTCAGCAACAGGTTTTGTAACAACTGCTTATGTTAACTGATTCTTTGCTTAATTTTACCGAGATCAGCTCAATATTTCCATTGTGCATATCAGGATCACTTTCATTGTGGTACTCCACTTTCTTAATAACTCTGCATAGGTGCTCGGATAGTGAGGAACAAAAATTGAATCATCATTGTGCAGAACGAAGTTGTTGACTCGCGAATCTGTGGAAATTATTACTGGATATCCAAAATACTTGTTCTAAACAAACCCCCATACATTTCCCGGTGCTCTTTCAGAAACCCATGCATTTGAAAAGTAAATGGGATCAACTCTCTGAAAAGGGGCCATCCCGTAGTGCCCGGGGGGAGCTTGTAGCTTCTCTTTGGGCGTCGGCGTTCAAGCACTAAACGCCACACTGTCAGTGCCACTGCTACTACTATCCATATTATCGTATTACTACTACTGGCCATTGCCACTGCAGCTGCAGGATGAACCATGTAATAATAAAGCGTCCTACGAGAACTTTAATTTTCCATGGAAGATGATAACTCAGACTGCCCTGTCATAGACAATTTATACGAGAATGACATGTTTCTTATTATCAACGAGGAAGTAAATCAACAGTTACCTGCTGCAGTCAAGTCAACGCTTTACCATTGCGATGTGATAGGTCCTGTTGTCATAAGGCCTGCATTGACTTCTGAATGTAGGGAGATGCTAGTCATTACTTGAAGAAGGATTACTGTCCATGTGATAAACAATATGTTGAGTACGCATGATGCTTTTGGAGCATACCAAATGTACATCAGTATGATTCCAGTCAGGGAAGTAGCATAGGCCATTGTTGACATTGTAATCACTAGGATTCGACTGTATGAAACATCGTTCAACCTTTTTTTCCAATACCCAATAGTCATTCCACCAGGTGATGAAATTGATTACACTAACAAGTTGTATGATGAGAAATATCCCAACACCAAATCTAGCAACTTCACCATAGAATTGAATGAAAGCCGATGGAACTAAAAAGGGGATCACCATTAATTTCAGTTCGATTTGGATCTGCAACAATGCCTTCGAAATATGATCTTCCATATTCGGGGAGGGATCACTAACCCTTGGGCAGCACAGTCAATTTTGATATCTGTTACAACACCAGGTTTCCTTGTGTGTTTTGTAGTAGATTGTGTAGCTTCCTAGAAGCCAATAATTTATATTCCTAGTCTTGTTCTGTAGTTTTTTTTACATCCACTAGAGATATTTGTAGTTTTTTTCCCATTCATAATAAGATGCCATATTATTCTTCTCTATTTATGTGTGCTTTCCATGTGTTTTATAATATTCCTCATTGAGAAAATTATTGTAAGGGTTTCGTATCATTTTCACATAGGAAGAATTAATAATTTGGGTCAAGGATATTACATTAGTATCATAGTTGGTTATCTTTCCATCCTGTGATTGCATCAGAGCACTTTCCTTAGCCAAAACAAAAATTGCAAAATTTGTTTGGAAGAAAAAGGGGGCAGTGCACTTCCGGCTCAGATATGAAACTTTATGAGCATAATTTTCCAAAACAAATTAGGTATTTAAATTCCTCTTGGAAACATACCCAATTTCAAAAACAAATCAGCCACAACAGAGTCCTAGAACTAAATTTATCATCATTTTAATTTCGGCAAATTTTCAGGGTTTTTTCGGAAAACAAATATGCACAATTTATAGTGAGGGGAAACGTGGAAAGGAAATCAGATTGTGTGCATACAGTGGTGATTATGCCAGACTATAATGTTGAGGAAGAAGGGGGGTGTAAGACAACCCTCTAACAAATCATCGTAGAGGAAGTCAGAAGAAATCCCATGAGAATCAGAACCAGAAGGAAGCATGGGAAACCAATGTGAAGACAAAGTCCAACAATTGTTGGAATCTATAGTTGTAGGACAACTATAGGTGACTGCTAGCCAACAATATACAAGACAAATCCTGACACATATCATTCAAATCCAAGGAGGCTATAATGGGAATCAAACAGAGGTTAGTAAACAAAGTAGTAGGGCCTATAGGGAGACTAACAACATGCACATTCCAATACAGAGTGAATCACTGACAGGTAACAGTAAAATACCAAGGCCATCATTATCACAATTTATTAAGGAGTAGCATAAAGAAGTTCCAAAACAATAGGACAAGGAAAGTGATCCCCTTAAAAGTTACGAAGAGTACCTAGCCACACCAGAAGGTTTCTAGGAAGCATTTTCTTTCCAAGACTATTACAATGCTAAATATAGGAACAAATCAAGGGAATGGAACAAAGAAGTTCAGTACCAACAAAAATATGATCTTATGTACAAGGTGGGCAGGTTAATTATTCTCTCTTTCGATGGATCAACTAAGAGTTCAGTTAGTGCTTGGGTTCAGAAGATGGACACTTACCTCCAGCTCAACCCAATGACCGAGGCAAAGGAAATCAATATTTCCACCTTACATTTGGATGGGGAGGCTCATGACTGGTGGCAGCATGGGTTGGTCACCCTTGGACATGCTAACATTACATCATATGTAGAATTCACCCATAGGGTGATGGACATGTTCGAAAGGAAGGATCCTGAAATTCATTTCAGGGAGTTGGCCTAGTTGAGATAGACATGTACACTGGAGGAATTTATCAAAGAATTTCAGAGGTTGGTTGTCAATGTAACATATATCTCAGAACAATGGTTAGTGATGCTATTTACAAAGGGGCTAATTGAACCCTTGAAGGGTTGGGTTAAATATTTTAGGCCACCCACATTATAGGATGCCATCAAGAAAACTCAGGATGTGGAAGACATTGTGGTTAGAAGGGCCCCAATAAAGACTTTCATTCCTTAGAAGGGGTTGGTGACAAAGTTTCCCCAGTAGACATGGATAGGGAAATACAAGTTGGACGAAGACACTCAAAGAGAGATTAGAATAAAGAAACTATGTTTTAGTTGCAAGGATCCATGGGAACCAGGTCACCAATGTATGGGAAAGGAAAAGGTCCATTATATTGAAGTATTATTTGATGAAGAAGATGATGGTGAGGAGGATAACCCAAATAGTATAGATGAGGGTCAGAACAATGGTGAGGTACCACACCTTGAAATTACATAACATGCACCATTACAATAAGGGGTCAAGAAGGTTACCATAGCCACATTTTTAGGAGTCCACAGGTACTATACCTTCCAATTCATGGGAACTATGTAGGGACAAAGAGTTATGACGTTGATCGATGGAGGGGTCACCCATAATTTCATAGATGCATCAATAGTTACCAAGAGACAAATTCCCACAAAGGAATTTGAGGGTTTTGAAGTAGTGTAATATATAACCTAGTAAGAAATTGTAGAGTAATATGTAAAATATAAATAATTGATAAAATATGATGATTACAATTGAGAATGAGGGCTTGTTTATATACCCACGCAGGGGTTCTCTTTCACCACTAGACATGTATTTTGAGAACATGTCCTTTCATTATTAATAATTACTATTTACTAACTATTTACTAATTAATTATTATGTTATGAATATCTATTTATATGTATTTTATGTTCATAACATTGCCTTCCTCTTAAAAATGCTTTGTCCTCAAAGAATTGGTAACGACGGGTGTAACTGACGAAAATGTTCTGATTCCCATGCTGCATCTTCCTCTGGAAGGTTTTTCCATTTGATAAGATATTCTTTGATTATGCGAGATCGTAACTTCTTTTCTCTAGAGGCAATAATGGCTTCTGG
>ML778806.1:371208-390446 GCA_009831015.1 Picea engelmannii | reverse complement strand
TTTCAAGTCAAAGCTTCAGTTACTTGGTTTTCAATTGCAATGAATTGAAAGGTTATACTTGCCTTTTCTAATGTGCATTGAAGAGACACTTCATTCCTAAATAATTTGCTAACCCCATGAATTACCTTAGTTCAATTAAATTATTTGGGATCAACCAATTTACAACAAATTTTATATTTCTTAGGTCAATACACAATTCACATCCTCTAACTACAAAATCCATACACAACAATAATTGTTTTCCAAGCTCATATTTCTTCATGTTTGCTTGCAATTAATTATGTTGAAGGGTTAAAAATATCATCTCCAAATGTTTCAAATGATCTTCCCAAATCTTTCTAAAAGTCAAAATATCATCCAAGGAGGCTACAATAAACAAGTTCGACAAATGGTCTTAATATATCATCCATCAATCTTAGAAGTGTTGTCATAGTATTGTGTAATATAAATTGCATAATGACTCACTCATGCAATCCATGTGTTTTTTTGAAAGTAATATTCCAAATTATTCTTTGCGTATATTGTCATATTGGTATCCTTACTTCTAATCCAACTTCAAGATAACACATGCTTACAATATTTGGTTGATTAGTGCCTTGATTATTTGTAGGGGATATATATATTACAGTATATTAGAATATTAGAATATTACAATGTAATAGTAATGCCATATTACAATGTAATATGGCATTACCATATTACATTGTAATATGGCATACAATATGGTATACCATATTAAAATGTAATATGGTAATACCATATTTCACGTAATTTTATTTTTTTAAAACTTAAATCCATCGTCGCAATATCAACAAAAGTTCGTTGGAAACAATTTTTCTATTTTACCAAAACCGTCACTATAGAAATGAAATTTCATCGCAAATTGCCATGAATTTTCGTCGCACATACAACATCTATGTCGTAAGTTAGGTTTTGATATATTTTTTCGTTGATATTTCCACATATTTTCATCGCAAGTTTTTACGGTTTTGCGTCACACATTCAGAATCTACGTCATAAGTTATAGGCTTGGCATAACTGTTTGTCGCAATTGCAACAAAGTTTCATCATAATTTCCACATTTCTTCATTGTTATTGCAATGTAATTTTGTCGAAATTGCGACGATGCATAGGGTTAACCGATGTTGAATGTGGTGGCACATGGAGTGCTTATTTCATTGATGTTTCCACACACACCTGGATCATGGATATAGAGACGAAATTATTCCGACGAAAAAAAATCTCAGCTGTCATGGAAATTGCGACGGATATGTGTGGCAATATCAACAAAAAACCATCACAAATTTGGTCATATGTGGTAGTGGTGGTATCTCATAATGAGATATTTTTCTTCTTTATGGTTCGATCAGAAGGTGAATGAAAGGTCACTACAACTACCAAAACCTCTGCACGGGGTATCTCTACACAACAACAATAGGTGGAAAAAATAGTAGAAGAGCACAAAGACATATTTTCCTCACCTATTGGGTTCTTGTGCACTGTCAAGTAAAGAACTCAATTGATTTGACACTTGGTGCTCCTCTACCTAATAGCCTTGTGTACAAGTGTTCTGTTATTGAGAATGAAAAAATCAAATGCCAAATCCAAGAGCTAATTCTGAAGGGCCACATTATACCATGCTCCTCACATTGTGGGAGCCCAATTGTTTTGGCATAGAAGAAGGATGAGACATGGAAAAGTTTTAATGATTACATATACTTGAGAAAGATCACAATTAAGAGTCGGTACCCAATCCCCTAGATTGATAACCTTCTTGATCAACTCAAGGAAGCCAAGTTTTCTAGTAAGATTGATCTCAAGTCAGGCTACCACCAGGTGTCGATTGAGAAAATTGATGTATGGAAGACAACCTTCAAGTCTAAAGAAGGTCTATTTGAGTGGTTGGTCATGCATTTCGGCTTGACTAATGCCTAGGACACATTCATGCGAATGATGGATGACATATTTCGGCTATTCACAAACTCCTTTGTGGTCATATATCTAGATAACATCCTCATATTCAACAAAACTTGGGAGGAACATTTGAAGTATATCCAATAGGTCTTGGGAACCCTGCGACAACACAAGTTATATGCCAATTTGGAGAAGTGTTCCTTCAACAAGCAGAGAATCCAATATTTGGGATACATTGTGGATGAGCAAGGTGTGCATGTGGATCCATCCAAGATCTAGGTCACCTATGAATTGTCGACCCCGAAGAGAATGACCAAGCTCCACAACTTCTTGGGCCTTGCCAACCTCTACCAACAGTTTGTGTGGAGGTTCTCTCATATCGCTTAGGCCCTAAGCTAGGTGACCGAAGGTGGATTGAAGGACAAGTTTGTGAGAGTTGTGTCCCTACAGAAAGCATGTTGAAAAGTCAACAAGAAATGTGTGTCTAATTTATTTTTCCCTCAAATAAATTGGGAAATAAAAATTAATCTAGTATCTCATAATCACCTGAAATAGTTAACTGAAATGAAAAATTAGTTAGCTATAGGAAATTCGATTTCAAAGGTTGACTGGTGGGACATTCAAGTCGAATTAGTTGTAACTGAGTGATTCGAAGTTGTAATAGAGTTATATGTGTAGTTATGTGAGTTGTAAAGTAGTTTAACTCAGTTAAGTGAGTTAAGCTCAGTTGTAGTAGTTGTAACTGAACTTACACTAGTGAGATATCAGTGGATTAATCATTAATTAATTCATAATCAGTGGTCTCACATGCAACTAAAGATTTACCACTGTTAACTACATGCATGTCAGATCTAGTGGAGACCCAGTTGAGATAACAGGTGAAAGGGATAGTTTGACTATCAGTTGTGACTTTAGTGGGTGCATTCATGAAACCACACACACATTGGATGTGCCAATTAGGAATGCATAGCCTAGGCAAGAGGAATTCATTCATTGTAGGGACTTTCATTAGCAGTGATTACGCAGAGGAGGCAGGTTGTCTGGAAGCAGTAAATTGTCACATGAATTTGTCAATTTTTGTATGACAGCGTGAGATGATTGTATATTGTACTGCGAGATCTTGGATTAGATTTTTGTATGAGATTATTTCATGGACCATGATATATACATAATATATGATAGTGGGGTTTTTATCTTTATGCTTTCCTAGTAAAACATCTATGTTATGTGTGATTGATCTTTCTTCTTGATATTGCAATTGGCGATCGTTTCTTAAATTCCACAAGAATATTTGTTGAAGAGATTATGTATTTAAAAGTGGCATATAATTGTTAGATCAGGAGAATCTAGGCAATACATAATTTGTATTACAATTTCTACATGGTATCAGAGCGTAGAAGATTGCAGGAGCTGAGTTTGTGACTAGATAGAATTCAAATTTGCAAAAAGAATTTCTTGGTGATACAACTGATTCAAGATCGAAATGGATTTCAATGGCTTGAGGTTAGAGTATGCACTCGAGGGTATCTCAAACTACATTGATTGGAAGGATAGGATGGAGGCAGTACTCAAAGACAATGGCTTGAAGGAATTCATTGACAAAGATGTTCCTAAGCCATATGTTGCAGGCGCTGCAAATCTTGATGCATGGAAAAATAAAGTGGCAAAGGCAAGGAGGATCCTGTTGGAGGGTGTATGAGACCACATTATCTCAAACCTCCATGGGAAAGCCACACCATATGAAATGTGTAAGGCTTTGATGGATTTATTCCAAAACAACAATGACCATAGGAAATTGGTGCTCAAAGATAAACTTAGGAAGATCAAGATGGAGAAGGGTGACTCCATTCCAAAATATCTCACGAAGTTTGTCCAATGTTAGGATGAGATGGATAGTGTGGGAATAACAGTCGTTGATGATGATTTGGTGAGCTCGTCACTCCTAGGACTTCCCAAGAGTTGGCACAGTTATCAATACTGTCAATGGAAAGGAAAAATTGCCAGTTTGGAAACAACTATGGTTGGATCTATTGCAAGACGAGCTCAGGTGGAACACCAGAGATGGCTCTTCAACAAAGAATGATGATGAAGAGGATTGTGCTTTGGCTGCCAAGGAAAGGAAAGGGAAGGGGAAGAAATTCCATTCAAAATCCGAGTGTAAAGGCAAGCAGTTGGATTTATCCAAAGTGAAGTGTTTTTACTGTCACAAACATGGGCATCTTGCTACTAACTGTCAGCAGAAGAAGAAGAACAAGAAGGCCATTGGAGCTATAGTTGGTGAGGCCCTTGCCTCACAATTTGAACTTTACTTCTCCTTGATCACATGCATGGCGTCAAGTGCACTGGGATTGGTGTGGTACTTGGGATCGATGTGGTATTTGGATAGTGGCGCTTCCTTCCACATGACGGGAGATAAGGAGTTTTTCAGTGACTTGTAGGAGAAAGATCTCAAAATGCATATAGAGATGGATGAATATGGACGATACAGTGCGACTGGAATTGGTACCATTACCTTTCATAGGGAGTTAGGTAAAACATTTCAATTGAAATATGTTATGCATGTTCCAGGTCTGAAGAAAAACTTGGTCTCAGTCACAATGTTGGAGGACAGAGGCTATGACGTTTTTTTCAGCGATGAAAAAGATTTCCTGTGACATAAAACAACGGGTCAATTCAAGAAGATAAGGATTCGAGTTAAGAATATCTACAAGCTAGAGGTAGATGGTTGAGCTACCATGATGGGCAAGGCATACAAAGTTGTGAGCCGGGATGAGGGCGAATTATGGCATAGGCGATTGGGCCATCTTCATCATGGAGCCTTGAAAATAATGCAGCAAATATCTACTGGAATTCCAATGGGAACACTTTCTTAGTTAGATTAGTGCAAGGGTTGCACCATGGGGAAGTATGTAAAGTCCACCTTTCATGAAAAGGAGAACCGTGCTTTGGTGATCCTGGAGAGAGTTCACACGGACATTTGTGGATCATTATCGGTTGCTTCAACAACAAAACATAAGTATTATGTTATTTTTGTTGATGATTTTTCTCGTAAATGTTGGATCTTCTTCATGCAGAAGAAGGATCAAACATTCTCAAAGTTCTGTGAGTTTAAAGCATTGGTGGAGAAAGAGTCGGGGAAGAAAGTGAAGGCTCTTAGGAGTGATAATGGTGGAGAATAAATCTCGAACGAATTCAAATACTTCTACAAAAAAGAAGGAATTCGTAAAGAACTCATAGTGCCTCATAACCCATAGAAAAATGGGGTCACAGAGAGGAAGAACAGAACGATCGTGGGTGCAGCACGAGCGATGTTGCATGATCAGGGCCTACCAATGCATTTGTGGGAGGAAGGATGCAACACTGCACTGTGGTTTATGTGAAAAAACATTGTCCTCATAGAGTACTTGGCATGAGTACACCTAAAGAAGCTTTCACTAGTAAGAAACCTTATGTTTCTCATTTTAAGATTTTTGGCTCATATGTTTATGTGCATGTGACCAAGAATGCCAGGAAGAAGCTGGAGCTGAATGCTGAAGTTGGGATATTTGTGGGGTACACAGAAACGCCCCATAATTATCGTTTTTATTTTCCTAACAGTAAGATGACTATTATGTGATGGGATATAAAATTCGATGAGGGGAAAGCCATGCGGTTGTCTCTTGAGAGGGAGCTAGAATTGCATGCATAGGAGGAACTATTGGTTCCCAAAGATGAGTCTCAAGATGTGTATTATCCACATGAGGAGGTTCATGGAGTGGAGGAAGCCACTCATGCAGATCCATCCATCAGAAATGGCAGAAAGCGCACCACGGAAGCTGATAGATTGAGACTAGATGTTGCACAGAATGTAGGATCCCCTACTTCACAGTGCAGACAGAGATAATCTCCTGATCGATTTACTGGATACATGGCTCTCATGAGAAAATGTATTGTGACTGAACCATATTCCTTTCAGGAAGCAGTGCAGAAGCCCACATGGTTTGATGCAACAGTGGAGGAGTATGACTCCATTGTAAAAAATAGTGCATGGGAAATTGTCCCAAGACCGGTCGACAAATCAGTGGTCGGTTCAAGATGGATCTACAAGGTAAAGAGAGCTACTGATGGGAGTGTGGAGAAATACAAGGCCATATTTGTGGCCTGAGGCTTCTCACAGATCGAGGGGATAGATTATGATGAGACCTTTTCACCTGTCGCAAGGTACTCTTCCATAAGATCTATCTTTGCACTCTCAGCGCAAATGGGCTGGCGCATTTATCAGATGGATGTAAAAATTGTGTTTCTCAATGGGATCATTGAGGAACAAGTGTACATAGAGCAGCTTGAAGGATTTGAGATCTTCGGCAGTGAGTCACATGTGTGCCGACTCAAAAAAACATTGTATGGGCTGAAGCAAGCACCCCGTGCTTGGTACACTTTAGTAGACAACTATTTCACCAGACTGGGCTTCACCAAAAGTGAAGCGGATGAAAATATATACCAAATTGTGGTGAAGGGTAAGCTTTTAATCATTGTTCTTTACGTTGATGATTTAATACTGATTGGTGATGAGCAGTTGATACACTCATGTAAGGACGACCTTGCAAAGGAGTTCGAGATGAAGGATATGGGCCTCCTTCATTATTTCCTTGGATTGGAAATATGGCAGCGAGATGGTGAACTTTTTGTGTCTCAAGGAAAGAATGCAAGGGATATACTGGGTAAGTTTCACATGGAGGGTTGCAAACCCATGGATACTCCTCTTCTAGGAAACTGGAGGAAAGAGGATACTACTTACGGAGAGGTAGTGGATGCTATTGTCTATCAACAATTTGTGGGTTCGCTAATGTATCCAGTGAACATGAGACTGGGCATTTGCTATGCAGTTAACCAGCTGAGTCAAGCGATGGTTAATCCTACCAATATCTTTTGGAAGGAGGGTGAAGTTGCATGGCTTCATAGATGCAGATTGGGTGCGCAGCCCAACTGACAAAAGAGCACTTCAGGGGGGATCTTTAGTATCGGATCTACAGTTGTTTCTCGGTACATCAGGAAGCAGAGATCTGTGGCACTCAGTTCAGCGGAAGCAGAATACATGGAAGCAAGTCAAGTTGCATGTGAGGCTATACAGATGATAAAGATCTTGGTTGGTTTGTTTGGTTCTCATTTATATCCGACAATGATTCATTGTGATAATCAGAGTTGCATTAAACTCTCGATTAATCCTATGTTTCATGATAGATCTAAGCATATAGATATCTGGTATCATCATATCATAGATTGTGTGCAACAGAAGATACATGTTTCTTCAGTACATTCCTACGGAAGATCAGGATGCAGACATTCTGACGAAGGTGCTCACCAGGAGAAAATGCGAATACCACAGAGACAGTATCGGGGTGAAGTATAATCCCCTTCTTGTTGAGAGGGAGTGTTGAAAAGTCAACAAGAAATGTGTGTCTATTTTAATTTTCCCTTAAATAAATTGGACAATAAATATTAATCTATTATCTCATAATCACTTGAAATAGTTAACTGAAATGCAAATCAGTTAGCTATAGGAAATTCGAGTTCAAAGGTTGACTGGTGGGACATGCAAGTCGAATTAGTTGTAACTGGGTGATTTGAAGTTGTAACAGAGTTATATGTGTAGTTATGTGAGTTGTAAAGTAGTTTAACTCAGTTAAGTGAGTTAAGATTAGTTGTACTAGTTGTAACTAAACTTACACTAGTGAGAGATCAGTGAATTAATTATTAATTAATTCACAATCAGTGGTCTCACATGCAACTGAAGATTTACCACTGTTAACTACATGCATGTCAGATCCAGTGGAGACCCAGTTGACATAACAGGTGAAAGGGATAGTTTGACTATCAGTTGTGACTTTAGTGGGTGCATTCATGAAACCACACACACATTGGATGTGCTAATGAGGAATGCATAGCCTAGGAAAGAGGAATTCATTCATTGCATGGATTTCCATTAGCAGGGATTGCGCAGAGGAGGTAGGTTGTCTAGAAGCAGTAAATTGGCACATGAATTTGTCAATTTTTGTATATTGTATTGAGAGCTCTTGGATTAGAGTTTTGTATGAGATTGTTTCATGATCCATGATATATACATAATATATGATAGTGGGGTTTTTAGCTTTACACTTTCCTAGTAAAAAAATTGTGTTATGTGTGATTGATCTTTCTTCTTAATATTGAAATTGGTGATCGTGTTTTAAATTCCACAAGAATATTTGTAGAAGCGATTTTGTATTTAACAGTGGCATATAATTGTTAGATCAAGAGAATCTAGTCAATACATAATTTGTATTAAAATTTCTACAAAGCATTCAATAATTTGAAATTCCTTCTCTTCTTAGTGTCAATCCTTATTCTCCTGTACCTATAACGACAATTTGAGATTGAGACAAATGCTTTAGATTATGCTATCGGTGCAATCTTCACTTAGCATGGGAATACGATATCCTATCACAAAGAAACACTATTTGATGTTGTTTGCATATACTCCACATACAATAAAGAGTTGTACTCCATTGTGCAGTAATGTTGATAGTGGAAGCATTACATTCCGAGGAAGGAAACAATCATCCACATCGATCACAAGCCTTTGCAATTCATGTAGACACAAGGAAATTTACAAAATGACCATCTTCATAAGTGGTCCACATACTTGTAGAAATTCCACTTGAACATTAAGTACATGAAAGTCAGCACCAACCATGTCGCAGATTGCCTCAGTCGACCTCCGATTGTGGAACTAACCACAGTTCTTAACTCGCGTGGGCATGAGATGTCTGGGTGGCCACAATTATACAATACCGACTCTAACTTTGTTGTTTCCTATCAGACATTGTATAACATCCCCGACCACCCATGTCGGGCCATGCTACTCCAGAGAACACTTTTGTTCTCTCTGTGGAACATACTATAACATACCCAACATCCAATTGAGTTATGCCACATAAAGTGTTTGAACTACATGTAATTAAAACATATACACACAAAACTATTGTGGAACTTTATATATAAAACATAAACAGAAAAATGCATTATCTAATTGCACGGATTCATACTGAAATAATAGTAAACACATACATACAACATATACAGGCAATACCCATAACTATAAAGAGATTTATAACCACACATAGGATAAATCCACAAAAATAAACACATAAATAATAATGCAACATGTAAATTTATCACACAGTTGACACTTATCTTAGTAAGAATATCACCAACTGTGTGCAGACCTTCCACAAACCTCCTAGCCTTAGACCACACTGCTCATCACTCTCAGCAGCGGGTCACCCCTGAGCTGGGACTAAACTCCACCTAGATAAATGGATTCCTAACCAGACTAACTATCTCAGATAACAGGAAAGACTCTATCATAGGTGCCAACTCAAACTAGCAGCCTACAGTCCCTCATTCCCCACATGCCTATCCCACCCCAAGAAGTGTGCCCCTTCTCTGTTCAATAGTCCTTCAGCTACCCCACTTCCTTTCTAGGCTTCAGTAACAGGCCGAAAAGGAAGTCTCGGAGCCATGTAGCTGTAGTTTATCACCTTCAAGAAATAAATTCCCAACAATTCTCTCACCCAGAGAGATTTCTCATGGGCCCGACAACCCGCCTCTTCAATATCCCACGGGCCCGACAACCCGCTTCTTCAGTCCAATTCCCAAGCTAATCAACTACACAAACAAATATGGTTATGCATAAAGGTTCAGGTACAGTGACATAAAGGTATGGAGGTCAACTAAATGAGTGAGTGAAAACTTCTGGAATGGCTTCATGCATCATCCAATGATGGAAGGAATGACGTGAAATGAACTAAGTCCAAATAATATGTATGCATGTCCCCAATTTGACACTTGTCATGGTGGGAGCTACTTTGGCCCACTTGTCCCCATATTTAGAACTTAGGATAAAATAACTATCCATACTTTATACTTTAATAAATATTAATATAATATTCATTTTTGGCTTAAGCTCCCTATCTTAGCCCATTTTTCTTAACTTTTTGATGCAGGAGCATCTCTCCATGCAACCAGCCAGCCATGTCAGCGCACACCCATTCAAAGCTAAAAGGGAGGCGCAGCCTCATTTTGAATTTGAATTCAATGTAAATTAATGCCTTAGGCCGGTGAGCCATGAATGCCATGCCTTTGCTCAGGTTGTAGATAAGATAGGCATTTATTATAGATTGGCTGAGATCTAGTTCTGGATAGCAGACTAGACAACCATTGATTGTAAATTAATTAGAGTAGGTAATTCCTAGAGGGGAGCGCTCGATTGAGCCGCCTCATGAAAAAGAGATTTTGAGTAGTATAATCTGCATGTAGAGCAGGAGAGCCGAGGGAGAGCTCGGGAACACCTTGTAAAATATACAGGCATTTGCCATTATTAATACAGAGCAGTTTTTCCTGCACCAATCTGTCATTATATGCATGTCTGTATCTGTATGTTCAATATATGGTGCAATTGTGTATTGTTATTATGTATTTGCAGGGGTTTGGTTTGATTTCAGGTTTGAGAGGTCTTTGAGGTTTCATGCCATGAGGGTGTGACAGAGTGTTGAGACTCTGAATACCAGTGCACTGAGGGGGCACTTCTGAACTCATGAGGAGTCAGACAAAGACGTGCTGAGAGCACCAGCCTTGAAGTCAACGATTCATACAGAGGGAAGACTTTCGGGGTTACTGAACACCTCAATAGTCAAGGCAGTGTAGCTGAGACACTGTTGTCGACAGAACCTTTGAGAAGTTTTGTAGGAGCTCTACCAAGAGGGTATCGAGCATGTGTACATAAGTGCACAGAGGAAAGAACTCTGCTGTGAGTTTAGAGAGACCAGAATTCTGTCGAGGATTCTGAGGAGCTCCGTCTGGAGGACGTCGAGCGAAGCGTGTAAGTGCAAGGAGAAAGCGTAACTGTTGGGTGTTCTATCGCAGCGAAGCTCCGCCAGGAGGGCGTTGAGGAAGATTGTAGACAAACACGAGGAGGAAGGAACTCATTGAATTCTATCATCTGAAGGAAGCATCCACTGAGGGGGCTTTCACTGGGTTACTGAATACCCAGATAACTCAGCAATAGGTTGCTTGAGTTGGAAAAGTGCCAGGAGGCATTGATATTATCCATTTGAGGGAGAAGAAAGATAAAATTCCCCAAGGGGTCTGAGTATTCATTGAAGCTTAAGAGAGACAGTGCCGTGTATGCGTAGAGACTCTGCGGGAGCGCAGGAGTCAAAGAATCCATTTAGGATTCGAGGACAGAAGCTCAGGAAGGGCAGCGCTTTTATGTGTATCAACGAGACTCCTATTGAGGGTTCGTAGAGGAGAAGAAATGCAAAGGTCCAAGCCTTTGGGAACGAAGAGTTCTTCCAAACCTAGGAAGAATATACAGGAGAGCTCGGTGAAGCATAGCAGCCGTCATATCGGCTTGAAGAGGAGATCTGGGCCATAGATGAGGTTTATGTTCAGAGGGAGCTGGGAGCAGAGAAATTCCCAAGGAGGAGAATCAATGGCCCTGATTCGTAAGATAGAATCGTGAAATCCCGCTGACCGTCGGATCGTGGAGAAGTTGCGCAGGAGTTATCCCAAAGGTGCAGAAGGGAACCGGCCATCGAATATCGGCATATCGGGCTTCGACATTTAACGAGGCAAGAGTTTCGTACTCATTGAAATCGCGAGTTGCGATTCCCCGAATCAACGGGAGCCGTCGATCAGAACGGGGACACGTGGCTCAAGATCCTGAGGAGTCGGGATTCAGGGTTTTGCGAGGCAAAAGAATTGCGACCGGTGAAATCGCGACCTGTGATTCCTCGATATAATCACAACCGTCGATTTGTGGGACACGCGTCAAAGGATCCCTTGGAGTCGGGGTTCGGGGAATCGGGATTCGGAGAATCGAAGTTCTCGACGTCAAGGAATTCTTGCATCGCGGATTCGCGACCCGCGAAATCCTAAAGTGACATGGCATGTGGGACCGCGGTTGCTAGTGGAGTACAGGTGGAAGCACATCGGCATATCGGAGTTCGAGGTCCGAGGATTCATAGTGCAAGTGAATCACGACATTGCATGTGCCGATTCCTCGATAGGGAAAATCTCGATATCCGAAAGGGTTGACCCGTTGACCATCGGGGTTCGGGGTTTTGAGTTGCATGTGACTGCGCTCACAGAATTCGCGAAATCGCAAATTCTGATTTCCCGATTTCCGAAGGGGAGATCGTCGAAGGATCTTACTATGGGTAGTGGACTCCCGAGTGGAGTGGAAGAGTACTTTGACTCTTAGGGCCAGAGTTAGAGAAGGTCCTGGGTAAGAGCGGGTCCGACCGTGAGGGTCACGACTTTGCGTCAAGTGGTATCAGAGCTTGAAGATCTTGTCTGTATATTTCAGGAAAGCGGAGTGAAGGAGGAAAGGAAAACACTCTGATACTCACGACTTGCGTCAGAGTGGTATCAGAGCTGGAAATTCTTGCTTGTATATTTCAGGCAAGAAGAGACAGAGGAGCGGAAGAAGACAGAATTACTGAAGACTCTGTAGGTGATTGCTTGCAGGTAAGCAGTAGTCCATAGACAATCAGCAGGACTATGAGAAGATGAAGCTGACCACTGAGGATTGCAGGAGTGACAACAGCAGCAGGGTCGCCAGGGAGGCAGACAGAGATGACACCATGGTTGCTGAAGACCATAGGCATGCTGGGAGGAAGAGGAGCAAGGCAGAAAAGCTTGCTGAATGGGATGAAGAAGAGACTAGAAATCTCTATGAATTAAAAGCAGACATAGAGAAGATGGAACTGCGGATGCGGCAGGATAGGAGGAGGAGACGATTGCGCGAATTGCCAATGGAGAAGGCAAAAGCGAAATGGCCAGTCAAGCAGCTGATGGTCATAAGACAGCGTAGGCTGTTGAAAAGATGGCTGAGGTATGCTGAGAACATCAGGGCCATAGAAGAAGACATGATTTGTTACTGTTGGCCAGAGAGAGGACAAAGTCTTGATGGCGATGATGATGATGATGATGATGATTGGAATAAATTGGAATCAGCTGATGGTTTCAAATACTGTCGGTTGGGAATAAAGGAAGAAATTCCAGTTTGCCAGGAGGGCAACGAATTGGGATCAGTTGAGGATCTCAAATACTATCGTGAGGACAGCCAAGGAATTTCAAATGGCCAGCTAGGCATTGATCAGAGATCTCTGCGAGGTCTCGAAGATTGCCAGGAGGGCAGTGAAAGCATTGAAGACTGCTAAGAGGGCAGCGAAAGCGTACTAAGCTGTCTGGAGGGAAGGGATGAAAAATTGAGACTGTCTGAGAGTCTCTTGGACTCAAGGGAGAGTTCAATTCAGCAAAGGTTGTTGATGAAGATGGGATCGGTTGATCTCATAATCTGCCAGGGAAGCAGCAGTGAAAGCATCCCATATGGCTAGATGGGCAGGGATGATTTGAGAAGTCAGACTCAGCCAGGAGAGCTGATAGAGCATATAAGCTCACAAGAAGATCAGCAGATGAAGTTGACAGGAGAGGAGGAACATCAGGATGGTATACTGATGATTGGGGGAATTGAAATATTCCTGCCATTTGCCCAGGAGGAGGCAGAAAATTCTGTTCAAAATGCAACAACAGCAGGGGACCAGTCACAGTTGATGATGACTGTCAAAGAAGAAAAAGAGTTGGAGCAAGCATTTGAGACTGCCCAAACAGATGAAGAGAAGAATGAGTGTTCTGAGGAACAACTCAACAAATTCAGCCAACAAGCTGAGCGAGCTGCAGCATTTGAGCTGACAGTAAAAGAAATAGAAGGAGGAAACAAGCATTCTGAGGAATGGCTCGACATATTCATCATTTTAGCTGAAAAGACTGCGACATGGGAGGTTGCAGAAGCAGAAGAAGAAGACACAGACAGCATATGTTTGACTGATCTATGGGGTCAAATTGAAGCCCTGGAGGAAAGAGTAAAAGTGCAGGGCGTGCACGTCCAGCAATTAAAGTTGGAAGTTGATGAGAAAGGCATGGGAGATCACAGTGATCTTCCAAATGGCCAAAATCTTTTGCAGCTGGGGAGACTGCAAAACCTAAACCAGCCATAGGAGCAGTTGGACCGAGAGATAGAGGACATCAGAAGGCTGATGTTGAGGTCAGCGCAGACTACCAGCGAGGAGAAGTTGGGTAGAGGAAAGACAGCAGCAGCAGCGCAGCGGAAGCAACAGCAGTAGAATGGAGCAAGTGAAAAGCTCCAAAGACTTGTTTGGGACCCAGGTGGATTCCAACAAGCTACAGGGGAAGTTCATGAGCAGGAGCTCATGATTTTTGCAGCTGTGGAGTATGATGCAGGAGCATCTCTCCATGCAACCAGCCAGCCACGTCAACGCGCACCCATTCAGGACTGAAAGGGAGGCGCAGCCTCATTTTGAATTTGAATTCAATGTAAATTAATTCCTTAGGCTGGTGAGCCATGAATGCCATGCCTTTGCTCAGGCTGTAGATAAGATAGGCATTTATTATAGATTGGCTGAGATATAGTTCTGGATAGCAGACTAGAAAACCATTGATTGTAAATTAATTAGAGTAGGTAATTCCTAGAGGGGAGCGCTCGATTGAGCCGCCTCATGAAAAAGAGATTTTGAGTAGTAGAATCTGCATGTAGAGTAGGAGAGTCGAGGGAGAGATCGGGAACACCTTGTAAAATATACAGGCATTTGCCATTATTAATACAGAGCAGTTTTTCCTGCACCAATCTGTCATTATATGCATGTCTGTATGTGTATGTTCAATATATGGTGCAATTGTGTATTGTTATTATGTATTTGCAGGGGTTTGGTTTGATTTCAGGTTTGAGAGGTCTTTGAGGTTTCATTCCATGAGGGTGTGACAGAGTGTTGAGACTCTGAATACCAATGCACTGAGGGGGCACTTCTGAACTCATGAGGAGTCAGACAAAGACGTGCTGAGAGCACCAGCCTTGAAGTCAATGATTCATACGGAGGGAAGACTTTCGGGGTTACTGAACACCTCAATAGTCAAGGCAGTGTAGCTAAGACACTGTTGTCGACAGAACCTTTGAGAAGTTCTGTAGGAGCTCTACCAAGAGGGTATCGAGCGTGTGTATAGAAGTGCACAGAGGAAAGAACTCTGCTGTGAGTTCAGAGAGACCAGAATTCTATCGAGGATTCTGAGGAGCTCCGTCTGGAGGACGTCGAGCGAAGCGTGTAAGTGCAAGAAGAAAGCGTAACTGTTGGGTGTTCTGTGGCAGCGAAGCTTCGCCAGGAGGGCATTGAGGAAGATTGTAGACAGACACGAGGAGGAAGGAACTCATTGACTTCTATCATCTGAAGGAAGCATCCACTGAGGGGGCTTTCACTGGGTTACTGAATACCCATATAACTCAGCAATAGGTTGCTTGAGTTGGAAGAGTGCCAGGAGGCATCGATATTCTCCATTTGAGGGAGAAGAAAGATAAAATTCCCCAAGGGGTCTGAGTATTCATTGAAGCTTAAGAGAGACAGTGTCATGTATGCATAGAGACTCTGCGGGAGCGCAGGAGTCAAAGAATCCGTTTAGGATTCGAGGACAGAAGCTCAGGAAGGGAAGCGCTTTTACGCGTATCAACGAGACTCCTGTTGAGGGTTCACAGAGGAGAAGAAATGCAAAGGTCCAAGCCTTTGGGAACGAAGAGTTCTTCCAAGCCTGGGAAGAATATACAGGAGAGCTCGGTGAAGCATAGCAGCCGTCATATTGGCCTGAAGAGGAGATTTGGGCCATAGATGAGGTTTACGTCCAGAGGGAGCTGGGAGCAGAGAAATCTCCAAGGAGGAGAATCAATGGCCCAGATTCATAAGATAGAATCGTGAAATCCCGCTGACCGTCGGATCGTGGAGAAGTTGCGCAGGAGTTAGCCCAAAGGCACAGAAGGGAATCGACCATCGGATATCGGCATATCGGGCTTCGGCATTTGACGAGGCAAGAGTTTCGTGCTCATTGAAATCGCGAGTTGCGATTCCCTGAATCAACGGGAGCCGTCGATCAGAACGGGGACACGTGGCGCAAGATCCTGAGGGGTCAGGATTCAGGGTTTTGCGAGGGAAAATAATTGCGACCGGTGAAATCGCGACCTGCGATTCCTCGATATAATCACAATCATCGATTTGTGGGACACGCATCAAAGGATCCCTTGGAGTCGGGGTTCGGGGAATCGGGATTCGGAGAATCGGGGTTCTCGATGTCAAGGAATTCTTGCATCGCAGATTTGCGATCCACAAAATCTCGAAGTGACATGGCATGTGGGACCGCGGTTGCTAGTGGAGTACAGGTGGAAGCACATCGACATATCGAAGTTCGGGGTTCGGGGATTCATAGTGTAAGTGAATCACGACATTTCATGTGTCGATTCCCCGATAGGGAAAATCTCGATATCCGAAAGGGTTGACCCGTTGACCATCGGGGTTCAGGGTTTTGAGTTGCATGTGACTGCGCTCACAGAATTCGCGAAATCGCGATTTCCGATTTCCCAATTTCTGAAGGGGAGATCGTCGAAGGAGCTTACTGTGGGTAGTGGACTCCCGAGTGGAGTGGAAGAGTACTTTGACTCTTAGGGCCAGAGTTAGAGAAGGTCCTGGGTAAGAGCGGGTCCGACCGTGAGGGTCACGACTTTGCATCACTTTTAGCCCCCAACCTTTCCCTAAATAGTGGATTTTAGTCCCCCCATACTCTTTTATCGTGGTTGGTCTGCGCGTAATGATGTATTTTATATTAATGATTAGACATATACAAAAATAGGCTCTTTGGCCTTTACCATCTAGGATCTCCAGCCTAATCATCACAAAATTGGGTCACCGACCTATAAAACACAGCAAATACACAAACGCTATGTGGCCTCAAAATTGTGCGCACTTAAGTTGTTGCGCGTGATATCTTGGAATGTGCACACTTCCTCATTTTACTGTGCAGTACATGCATGCACTATGCCATGAAATGTGCATACAAAAATGATATAAAACATCTCACCAACTTAAGTACATTTTCATTTACATTACAATTGGGTTCGGCCTAGTGATATTACACATTGAGCATAGGAAAACAGTTCTAGATTTTCATCTCCAGGATGGATTGTTATGCCATTTGATCAATCTATGTGTTCCTTTAAGTGAGCATGCAAAGTGGATATGGGAAGCTCATTACAGTCGTGTAGTAGGACATTTTGGTGTAGAAAAAACAGTGGCAGTACTGCAAAAGCATTTTTATTGGCCGAAACTTCAACAAGATGTCCGCAAGTACATCAGATCTTGCATTGCCTATGCCATTTCCAAGCATACCAGTGACACAAATAATTAAAACCTTAAGTATTGCACCAACACTTGTTGTACTAGTTTCAAGGTTCTTTGACTTCATTAATCTAAAATACTATAAAACAAACCTTTTTTTTGTTAGAATAACCCTTCAATAGTATTCTTTTTCCTCTACAGAATACTAGTTTTTATTTATCGATTTCATCATTTAAGTACTAAAACTCTACACCAACCCGGATAGTAGCTTATATTCACAAAAAAAAAATAGAATGGAAATGTAAAATAGAAATCAAAATTGATATGGTTATGAAAAGTTTAATAAATAAATATTATATATTTGCAAAGGTTATTTAATTTTCTACTTTTCATCTTCTTTCTCGAAATATAGATACATTGTATAGGTGTCTCAAAATATGAATTCAAATCAAAGTATCCAACTATTTTTTCCACTTTTGATTACATCTAACTTGTCAAAAAAACTGTCATTAACTTTCACTCACCCTTAATTTTTTTCTTCTCTACATTTTCTACTAAATTTATTCTAAGTTATATATTGTGTACTTGGACACTAAAGTTTTAATTTGTGTAAGATAATTTTTTACCAACATCTATTCAATATGACTTTTAGCATACTTACATAATTGTGCTTATTCAACATCCATTTCATCCTAATCAACATTATTTGAAATGTCAATAATAGTTTTCTTGACATCATCCATGTATGCTTATTCAACATCCATTCTATCCTCATAAACATTATTTGAAATGTCAATAATGGTTTTCTTGATATCAGCCATGTATGCATCCTTGACCTCTTAATCATTTTTTTCTTCTTCAATTTTGCATACTCCTCTTCTTTGTATAAATTAATGGCTTCTTTTTTTAATTTATTTGCCTTCTTTTGTCATGTAATGTGTTTTAGGTTCTTGTCTTTTTAAGTGAGGATAATTGTAAAACAACATTTTTATATACATAATCATTTCATTATGTCTTTTCTTAGTCTTAAATTTCTTTTCCCGTATTATTTAAAAAATTAAAAACATATAATATATAAAAACATATAAATTTCAATATATTATAATTTTTACATCAGTAAAAAAAACCATAAAAAATAATACATCCCATTAACCTAAAAAATTAAAAGCATATAAATTTGAATATATCATAATTTTTACATCAATAAAAACAACCAGAGAAAATAATACATCCCATTAACCTAAAAAAGGACATATATATATTCACTGCATAAAAAAAATATTCACTACATATTCTTTTCTTTTCAATTATATGTTTTATATCTTCCCAATTGTATGTAAAATTTAATCCATCAAAGCTTGCATACCCATTTGGATTGTCCTTTTTCTTCATCTTCGTTATCTTCCATATTTGATCTCGTCCAATCTCCATGTTTGTCGATTTCCATCTTGGTGTGGTCATCTGCATATGTGTGACAGATTCCATCCGAGAGTGACAGATTTCATCAAATTCCTTTTATTTGATTTTTCAATAGTAAAAATTTCATGTACAGTGAATTCTGTGCTGCTTTAATATAGTGTAATAACACCTTGTTGCATTATCTACATGTGTGACAGATTCCATAGACTATTTCTTCTGTCGGCCAATTTCATGTTATGTGAATGTTTTGCTGCTTTAATATAATGTGGGTGAATAATATAATATTAAACATAAGGTAGACGACATTAAATATGGTATGGAGAGTTTAGGATAGTTTGCATAAAAATAGAAGAAAATAAATCCCACCGTACCAATTGATTTTGATTTTGTTTTTCACCTATTTTGTAATTTTGTAAAGATTTGAATAATAGATAATACCATAAAGACATTCAAAATTGGATTCACAAACAACTTGATTCTTCATTCTTGAATATTGAAGCTTTTAATCGTCAAATTTCAAAAGTTTGAAGAGAGTGGTGTTATTATGAACCTAATAAATATATATATGATGTTAGATGTATATATTGAATATGATGTTAGATGTATATATTGAATGCAGTGGCAAATTTATAACACTTTTATAAGAATATATAT
>ML778806.1:338620-365974 GCA_009831015.1 Picea engelmannii | reverse complement strand
ACTCATCCACCCCCTGAAAGATAAGCCATAAGGCTTTTGCATTTTTCTTGACCACTTCTGTGTAAGTGCGTCTCGCATCCCGATCCAATGCATCTCGATCTTCAGCTTTCAGCAAGGTAACTCCTTCTTCGACAATCTCTAAGAATTCATGACAGCTTAGAAAAACTTTCATCTTGGATACCCAAGTGCTATGATTCGACCCGTTCAAAACATGTGCTTGCATGAGAGCCTGGTTGCTCATGTTGGCCATTTTCTGCTCAAAAAATTATATACCGGCTTCTCCTTCTTCTTGTGCACGATATTGTGGCCTTAAATTAACAGTAAGTAATAGAATCTACTTGGTATTCTATTATTCAACGAGGACACACGGAGCAGGGTCACAACTCTCTTAAACCCTGCAGATGATTGTTAAGAGCTTGCTGGAAAAACGAATTGCACAACAAAAAAACAGATTTGCAATTCTTACAGAGCTTGCTGAAAAACGTTTTACAATTCGGCAAGCTGGACAAAGGTTGGATCTGCAGCCTGCTCTGATACCATGAAAACAGATCTGCGGAAACAGGAAACGAATTGCAGGACAGAGAAACGGTTTTAACAGGACAGAACAGAATTGCATAATAGAACATAATTGCATAAAAACACACACCCAGATCTCATTATTGAATTGATATATAAAAGGAATTACATGCAAGGAAATGCTTCGTAAACAACGAAGCGTCTAACATCTCACTCAACTTAGCGATGAAAACAAGAAACCAAACAACTGTAAGTTAACTAATCAAAGGAGCGATTTTCTCAACTTATTCGTCTAACACATTTAACCTACGTTTGAAATTCATTGCATAGAATTAGGTGTATAAATCATTGAACCTGCTCCATATAGAATTAGGTGTATAAATCATAACCCCTGGATTATTGAATCAGATTGCATCGATGAATCCGCGACATAAAGAGACCTTTGGATACATTTATCACTTCTTCAACACGGTGTTGGGAGTTTGTCTCATCTCTGGTGCAAGTTGTATCTCAGTAATTAATGGCTCATGTACACTCCATAATTTGACCATAATTTATAGGATACATGAACTCATTAATTGTGATTAATTGTGATTATGTTTTATTTATATTCCCAAATTTTGTATGATGATATACTTCATAAATTTACATGGTATAGGATACAGGATATGCTTGCGATTACTTATATTCTTTTTCATGTACTTATATTCTTTTTCGATTACTTATAGGAGCAAGTCATCACTGTTGTGATTTGAAGCAGTTTTTGAATGACCATGAGTTATTCTTCTTGAGTTATTATCAATAATATCAATTATTTTATGCATTGTTTGTATGGTTTATTTTTACATTATTAGTTACACTTCTTCTCTCATAAATTTGAATCCTAAACTAAAACCTAACCCTAACTCTAAATACTAACTTAGATCATTTATTAACATTAATATTTAATCATCATATATTAATAATCATAATCTTCAAAATAATATTATTAATAATTTTAAAAGTAAGTAATATTCCTAAATACTAACCTTGATAATTTATTAACATTAATATTTAAGCATCATATATTAATAATCTTAATCTTCAAAATAATATTATTAATAATCTTAAAAGTAAAGTAATATTATTAATGTTTAAATGTAATATATTATTAATGTTTAAAACTAATGTAATATTAATGTAAACAAATAATGTTATATTTTTAATATATTAATTTTATATTGTGATAATATACTATTAATGTAAAACCTATTAATAGTAATGAATAAATATAAAAATTTACCAATAAAGTAATAAATAAATATACAATAATATAGCAATAACAAGTTAATAACAATGAATAAATATAGTAATCTAGTAATAAAATTATAGATAAATATAGAATAATATAGTAGCAAAGAAATAATAAATAAAGATAGAATAACATAGTAATATTAGGTTTTACTATTTATCCAAAGTAATAAATAAATATAGAATAATATAGTAATTCTAGGTTTTACTATTTATCCAAAGTAATAAATAAATATAGAATAAATTCGTAATAGTAGGTCTATTTTTTCAAGGAAATAATTAATAAGGTTCATAAATTTATAAAGTATAATTTATTAAAGTTCTACAATAAATAAATAAAGTTCAATAATTAACATTTTAAAAATAATGTATTAACATTTTAAACTTTAAAAAATTATGTTTAATAAATTTAATAAATTTTTAAAGTTTTGTAGATGTAATTGGATAGATTAATAATTTTAGACAACCTAAAATAAAATAATTAAACATTTTTTTTGTAAACTTTACTTATTTTAAAATATAAATAATTATGTTTCCAATAACTATATAACATTAGTTTTATAATTAATGATATTAATTTTATGCAAGTATCCACTTAATTAATAATGTTACATTAATGACACATTAATATTACAATAATGTTACATTAGTAATCTTAATAATGATAATGTTACATAAATACAATTTTAATAATGTTACATTAATGTTAATATTAATGTTAATAGTATTACCCTAAAGATCTTTCATTAATAATGTTATCTTAACAATGTGACATTAATTTTAATAATATTGCACGAACATAATGTTAATATTGACTAAACAATAAATATAATTCTTGAGGAAATAGTGAATTTAAATCTTTCTTATACAATCAATAAACATCATTGCATTCAAATCGGTTTGACAAATATTTTATTCTTAAACAATATTAAATTTTGATGAATAGTTTATTCTTAAATGGAAAGACAACCCAATAATTGTCAATATGGCTCAATCCATTCAAGTATTCATCTTATTACATTTAAAATGTCACAATATGGCTTAATTTTAATGTTTAATTCTTAATTTATGAAAGTGAAACTTAATCTCTCACATTTTTACTCCTTAATTCAATGCCATCTTCTTATATGTCAGAAAGATCAATGTCAACCTCCTAAAATTATTGCTCTCTAAATGTGGCTATGTGACACACTCTTCAATGTAAACTACAAGACCAACCTCAAACAAAAAATATATTTCTCTTGACAAACATAGTAATATTGAAATGTCGACCATACTAAAAACTTATCCCAACATTGCAACCTAACGAACATGGTATTATTGAAATGTGACAAACATAGTAATGTTGAAATGTGACAAACATATTAACATCGATGTGACGAACATAGTAATGTCGCAATCTCACAATCAATGCAATGTCGCTATGTGAAAAACATTGTCCTGTTGTTGGAATCTGAAGAGCCATCCCTTTTGTCACCTTGTGACGAACATAGTAATGTCGTATTCTGACAAACAATGTAATGTCACATTGTCACGAACATAGTGTAATGTCCCTTTCCAAATAGGAGCTCCAGAGAGGAGGCTTAATGGTCTAAACCGCCCCATTAGACTATAGTCAGGGCCAAAGAGGGGTAAACAGGGTTACTAGAGGTCGCTCCAGTCACAGGTGTTATATTTGGAAAGTGACATTGAGCTAAAAAGGGTTAAAAACGCTTTTAAGTCATTATGAGCTAAAAATAGAAGTCAACAGTGAATTAGGATCAGCAGTGATTTAGGGTTTTGGAAGTCAATAGTGAATTAGGGTTTCAGCATGATTTAGGGTTTGGAAAGCTATAAAGGAAGGGTCATTGACCTAATTCATCATTATGCATATTATGACTTTTCATTGAGGAGAAGAGGCGCATCTCAGGAGAGACAGTTCAGTATATTCCAGGAGGAAGACACTAGTTGGTTGATTTCGGTGTTGAAAGACACACCCTAGTCACCGGGAAGATCATCCAGGTCTTCCATCATTCTTCATTGATTCTCATGAAGAATAAGTTCATGTGTTGAAAGACACATGAACTCATGCTTGCGATTAACTCAAATGATATGTAATTTAAATGTGCACATTTGTTCAAATTATATGTAATTTATATGTGCGCATTTGTTTTACCTAAACTCATGCATGCTATTATGTTTTATTTATATTCTTTTCAGCGTATTTTTATTATATAATTTATGTGTGAGCCTTATATTCTTTTGTACTTGTACATTATTATTAATAACTATACTGGAAAGCTTAAAGAAATAAGTGAAATAAGTTAGAGTAGGAAGGTAAGGGCTAAGAATTGCAGCATAATAATTAAATAAAATGCATGCAAAGTTGAGTTATTCTTCTTGAGTTATTATCAATAATATCAACTATTTTATGCATTGTTTGTATGGTTTATTTTTACATTATTAATTACACTTCTTCTCTCATAAATTTGAATCCTAAACTAAAACCTAACCCTAACCCTAAATACTAACCTAGACCATTTATTAACATTGATATTTAATCATCATATATTAATAATCATAATCTTCAAAATAATATTATTAATAATCTTAAAAGTAAGTAATATTCCTAAATACTAACTTTGATCATTTATTAACATTAATATTTAATCATCATATATTAATAATCTTAATCTTCAAAATAATATTATTAATAATCTTAAAAGTAAAGTAATATTCTTAATGTTTAAATGTAATATATTATTAATGTAAAACCTATTAATAGTAATGAATAAATATAAAAATTTATCAATAAAGTAATAAATAAATATAGAATAATATAGCAATAACAAGTTAATAACAATGAATAAATATAATAATCTAGCAATAACAAGTTAATAACAATGAATAAATATAATAATCTAGCAATAAAGTCATAGAGAAATATAGAATAATATAGTAGCAAAGAAATAATAAATAAAGATAGAATAACATAGCAATACTAGATTTTACTATTTATCCAAAGTAATAAATAAATATAGAATAATATAGTAATTCTAGGTTTTACTATTTATTCAAAGTAATAAATAAATATAGAATAAAATAGTAATAGTAGGTTTATTTTTTGAAGGAAATAATTAATAAGGTTCAATAAATTTATAAAGTATAATTTATTAAAGTTCTACAATAAATAAATAAAGTTCAATAATTAACATTTTAAACTTTAAAAAATTATGTTTAATAAATTTAATAAATTTTTAAAGTTTTGTAGATTTAATTGGATAGATTTAATAATTTTAGACAACTTAAAATAAAATAATTAAACATTTTCTTTGTAAACTTTACTTATTTTAAAATATAAATAATTATGTTTCCAATAACTTTATAACATTAGTTTTATAATTAATGATATTAATTTTATGCAAGTACCCACTTAATTAATAAGGTTACATTAATCACACATTAATATTACAATAATGTTATATTAGTAATCTTAATAATGATAATGTTACATAAATACAATTTTAATAATGTTACATTAATGTTAATATTAATGTTAATAGTATTACGCTGAAGATCTTTCATTAATAATGTTATCTTAACATTGTGACATTAATTTTAATAATATTGCACGAATATAATGTTAATATTGACTAAACAATAAATATAATTCTTGAGGAAATAGTGAATTTAAATCTTTCTTATACAATCAATAAACATCATTGCATTCAAATCGGTTTGACAAATATTTTATTCTTAAACGATATTAAATTTTGATGAATAGTTTATTCTTAAATGGAAAGACAACCCAATAATTGTCAATATGGCTCAATCCATTCAAGTTATTCATCTTATTACATTTAAAATGTCACAATTTTAATGTTTAATTCTTAATTTATGAAAGTGAAACTTAATCTCTCACATTTTTACTCCTTAATTCAATGTCATCTTCTTGTATGTTAGAAATATCAATGTCAACCTCATAAAATCATTGCTCTCTAAATGTGGCTATGTGACACACTCTTCAATGTAAACTACTAGACCAGCCTCAAACAAAAAATATATTTCTCTTGACGAACATAGTAATATTGAAATGTTGACCATACTAAAAACTTATCCCAACATTGCAACCTGACGAACATAGTATTATTGAAATGTGACAAACATAGTAATGTTGAAATGTGACGAACATATTAACATCGATGTGACAAACATAGTAATGTCACAATCTTACAATGAATGCAATGTCGCTATGTGAAAAACATTGTCCTGTTGTTGGAATCTGAAGAGCCATCCCTTTTGTCGCAATGTGACGAACATAGTAATGTCGCATTCTGACAAACAATGTAATGTCACATTGTCACGAACATAGTGTAATGTCCCTTTCCAAATAGGAGCTCCAGAGAGGAGGCTTAGTGGTCTAAACCACCCCGTTAAACTATAGCCAAGGCCACAGAGGGGTAAACAGGGTTACTAGAGGGCGCTCTAGTCACAGGTGTTATATTTGGAAAGTGACATTGAGCTAAAAAGAGTTAAAAACGCTTTTAATTCATTATGAGCTAAAAGTAGAAGTCAACAGTGAATTAGGGTTTCAACAGTGATTTAGGGTTTTGGAAGTCAAGAGTGAATTAGGGTTTCAGCATGATTTAGGGTTTGGAAAGCTATAAAGGAAGGGTCAGCGACCTAATTCATCATTATGCATATTATGACTTGTCATTGAGGAGAAGAGGCGCATCTCGGGAGAGACAATTCAATGTATTCCAGGAGGAAGACACCAGTTGGATGATTTTGGTGTTGAAAGACACACCCTAGTCACTGGGAAGATCATCCAGGTCTTCCATCATTCTTCATTGATTCAGAAGTGCTCCCATATTCTGGGTATTATCTTTTAGTTACTTATTTTTATTCCGGCTAAGATCCTTTTGTCTTTTGATCTAGCCGAGTGTTGTTATTTTATTCAGCCGCGGTTGCTTATTTGTATTCGAGCTAAGATCTTTTGTCTATTGATCTAGTCAAGTATTGTCAGTTTATTCAGCCGCATTCAACCATTTTGTAATCCATGGAGATATCATAATACAAACTTTGCAGTCCTTTGTCACATTTATTATTTGTATGATCATTTATATGTTGTAAACCTTTGATTCTACACACACATTAGCAGTGTTTCCTAGACTAGCCAAGTCGGGAACATTACAATGGTATCAGAGCTTTAGTCCTGCCAGCCTGTGACTAAAGACAATGAGTGCAGCAGAAGACCCAGAGGGTCGTGAACACGTAGGTGATGAATATGGCACTTACAATAGGCATCAGGAAAGAAGGCATTGGCCTGATTTTCCCCCTTTTCCTCCTAGCTCAGAGGAAGAGGAAGAGGCACACAAAGAAGCAGAGAGAAGGGCAGAGCGTGAGGCTGAGCACAAGGCAGAGAGGATGCTAGGAGATAGATATGAGCGACCAGAGGGTAGTGGAAAGGCCCCCATAGATCCAGAGGCAGCTTTCATGCAGGTTATCAATGATATGTTAGCTAGTCAATAGACCATGTCTCAGTCCTTGGCATAGGTGATTGATAGATTAGCTAGAGTGGGCACCCCAGATACACAAGTCTCGCATGCAACACAGGGGAACTCGGGAGCAGGAAGTAGACCCCAGTCACCCTCTCACACATACACCTCTGTGAGTAGGATTCCCAGAGCCTTGTTTCCCAGTTTCCAGAGGGCACCCCCGTTAGCAGCACCGCCACCGATAGCACAGAGGCCACCCACTCATGCCGACAACATTGAAGAGTATTGGAGGGAGTATGCATCATTGGGTCATGACTTCCATCAGTACATGACCTTATTCGAGTACTGTGGACTCAGACTTAGGAGTCGCCCCAGAGAGCCGCAGAGGGGAGGACCATAACAACAATAGGGGCATAACCTCGATTTCATCCAAAAAGTTGGGAAACTCACCATCCCTTCTTTCAATGAATCATCCAAATACACCGCCAGAGCTTGGGTACAGAAGCTAGACATCTATTACAAGCTCAACCAGATGACCGAGATAGAGGCCATCATTTTCGTGACCTTACACTTGGAGGGTGAGACACATGAGTGGTGGTATCATGGACTAGTGACATTGGGTCACAGTCGCATCACCTCGTATAGGGAGTTTACATATAGGCTCATGGACAGGTTTGACAGGAAGGATCTCGAGATACACTTCAGGGATCTAGCCCAGTTGAGACAAACTGGCACAATAGAGGTGTTCATCATAGAGTTTCAGCACGTAGTCATGGAAGTGACAGATATATCAGAGCCCAGGCTGATCATGTTATTCAGAGAAGGACTCATAGAGCCTTTGCGAGGATGGATGAAGGCATACAGGCCTCCCACTTTGCAAGATGCCATCCTTTGCACTCGAGATCTGGAAGACTTGGTGACAAAGACTAGAAATTTCTCCAAACCATTTGTGCCTCAGAGGGATCGAGACAGGAAGTCATTCTAGAGAGAATGGAAGGGCAAGGAAAAGTTGGATGATGAGACTAGGCAATAGTTGATGAGGAAGAATATTTGCTTCAGCTATAGAGATCCTTAGGTCCCAAGCCACAGATGCATGGGCAAGGGAGAGATTCATTATATTGAGGTAGAAGCAGACAACGTGGACAGTGAGGAGGAGGAGTAGGACAGTGGATCCACTAGTTCAGAGGAAGAGTCAACACCAGTAGAGGATCAGCCTCCCCATAGACCACCGACACCGGTAGGAGCCCATCCTCCAGTAGTCCCACAACCACCAAAATAGGATAACAGGAGGAAACCAACAAAGGGAGGTGTCATAGCAACCCTTTCTGGTGTTCCCAGGTATGATACCCTCTATATCAGAGGGATTATTGAGGGGCAATGGACAATCGCCCTGATAGATGGTGGGGCGAACCCCAACTTCATCGACTCTTCACTAGTATTGAGACAGGCACTTCAGATAGAGGAGTTTGAGGGGTTTGATGTTGTGGTAGTAGATGGCCACACAATGGAGTGTCTAGACAGAGTTCCTAACTTAGAGATGAAGTTAGGCAACTACACAGTGAGAGACACATTTTATGTGGTTAACCTATCAGACATAGATGTGGTGTTAGGAGTTTAGTGGATAATTACCTTGGGAAAAATCACTAACAACTACCAAACTTTGGAAATGGGATTCATAGATCAGGATGGGAAGAAGGGTGTTCTAAGAGGTATGTCAATAGGAGCACCCAGGACAGTTTCAACCAAGAGGATGGAGAGGATATTTAGACATGGGGAGGTAGCATATGCTACAAAATACTTGATCACTACTCAGAAGGATTCGGAAGGTCGACAACAATACCATACAAAGATCAAGAATTTATTGGGATGACATTAGTAGGTCTTTGAGGAAATTCCACCAGGGAGACCACTTGATAGGGGGTTTGAGCACACCATTGAGTTGGAGGAGGGGGCCAAACCTATGATCACCCCCCCCCCCAATCGTCATCCTAGGAGGTTCAAGGATGAGATAGAGAAGGCAATCAAGGAATTTTTGGTGATGAGACACATCAGACCGAGCAACAGCCCATTTTCTTTCTCATTTGTCATAGTTATGAAGAAGGATGACACCATGAGGATGTGCATTAATTACCGAGCCTTGAACAAGAAAACCATCAAGAACCGGTACCCTATCCCACGCATTGACGAGTTGATGGATGAACTGCATCGGGCAGTTTTCTTCTCAAAAATTGATCTACGCTCTAGATATCATCAGATCAGCATCTAATAGTAGGACATAGAGAAGATGGAATTTCGATGTCATTTTGGACACTTCGAGTTCCTAGTTATGCCATTTGGGCTAACCAATGCACCCACTACATTCCATTCTTGCATGAACCATATATTCAGGGATCAGTTAAGGAAATTAGCCTTGGTTTTATTTGATGACATATTGATCTATAGCCGGTCATGGCAAGAGCATATGAGGCACATGGATGAGGTATTGAGCATAATGGAGGCACAGTCATTATATGCCAAAGAGTCCAAGTGCGAGTTCGGTATGACAGAGCTACTTTACTTAGGCCACATCATAAGTGCACAAGAGGTACAAGTGCACCAAGAGAAGATAAGGGCCATTCTAGATTGGTTGATGCCCAAGAACGTGAAAGAATTGAGGAGCTTCTTCGGGCTGTCTAGCTATTACAGGTGGTTCGTCCAGGGTTTTTCTCAGCTTGGAGCATCGCTGACAGATCTTACCAAGAATGGGGCCTTCATATGGACCGATAAATCACAGGAATCCTTTGATCACATAAAGGAAGTCATGGTCACTTGTCCATTGTTGGCACTACCAGACTTCACCTTGCCTTTTGTACTAGAGTGTGACACATCCGGTGAAGGGATTGGCACAGTTTTGATGCAGGGAGGACACCTCATTGTATTCGAGAGATGGAATATTAGTCAACCTGAGAGGTTGTACTCCATTTATGACAAGGAAATGTTGGCAATCATGCATGCCTTGAACAAGTTAAAACAATATTTGGTGGGCAGCAAATTCATGGTCAAGTCCGATCACAATAGTTTGAAGTATTTCCTTGAGCAGAAGGACCTCAGTGAGCGCCAACAGAAATGGGTGATGAAGGTACAGGCATTCGACTTTGACATAGAGTATGTCAAGGGGAAGAAGAACATTGTGGTCGATGCACTATCGAGGAGACCTGCGGCATATTCTTTGATGGAGATTTCAGTAGATTGGAAATCCCACTTGTTAGTAGAATATTCCAAGAACAATTTTGCTTGTGAGGTGATGGATGGGCAGATACAAAATGACCAGTATAGGGTCATTGACAATGTCATATTTTACAAGGATAGAGTCTACTTGGTGCCAGATGCAAGGCTTAAGAAGAAAATCCTCACCGCAGTTCATGATTCACCTCTAGCAGGCCATCAGGGGTTTTTCAAAATCTACAGATAGATCAAATATATCTTCTCATGGAAGGGCCTCAAACAAGACGTTATGAGACACATCAGTGAGTGTGTGACTTGTCAGCAGAACAAGTCAATGTATGCTCTTTCAGCAGGGCTACTTCAGCCACTCCCCATTCCAGAGTAGAAATGGGAGAGTATATCTATGGACTTCATCACAGGTCTACCCAAGGTCTAGGGTAAGGATTGTATCTATGTAGTGGTCGACAAATTGACCAAGTTTTCTCACTTCTAAGCCATACTGACATAGTACATTGCAGTTCAGGTAGCCAATCTTTTCTTCAGGGAGGTCTTCAGACTTCATGGGTTGCTGAAGAACATCGTCAGTGATAGGGACAGTTGGTTCATAGGGACATTTTAGAGAGATTTGTTTAGGCTGGTGGGGACAAATTTGACACCTAGCACCATCTATCACCCTCAGATAGATGGGTAGATGGAGATTGTCAACAAGTGGGTTGTAGGGTATTTGAGGAACTATGTAGGAGGACAACAAAGAACGTGGGTAAAGTGGTTACATTTATGAGAACATTGCTACAACACCACCTTCCACATGTCCATTGGTATGACACCCTTCCGAGAATTGTATGGATATGATGCTCCCACTTTGGTAGAATTGGTCTTCGAGGAGATCAGAGCTCCCAAGGCCAAGGATTGGATCATAGAGAGTCAGGAGATTCTCAAGTTGTTGAAAGAGAACATGCAAACGGTGCAAAACCGATAGAATATAAGTGCGGATAGGCATAGGATAGAGCGCAACTTTGAGATTGGAGATTTGGTTTTATTAAGACTCCAACCCTACAGACAGTCATCTCTGAAGAAGAGTGGGGCCGAGAATCTCAAGCCCAAATTTTATGGTCCTTACAGGATCATGCGCCAAGTAGGCGAGTTTGCTTACGAGATAGAGCTTCCAGAGGGGAGCAAGATTCATAATGTGTTCCACATGTCTTGCCTAAAATAGGTAGTGGGACAATTCATTAGCACATCAGATGAGATTCCCTCGTTGGATGAGGAGGGACAGTTGGAGTTAGTTCCAGAGGAGGTTTTGGAGTTCCGGGAGTGGAAACTGAGGAGCAGGGTCATCAAAGAGTGTTTGATCAGATGGAGAGGGCTTCCAATAGAGGATGCTACTTGGGAGAGTGAGCATGTGTTGTAGCACCCTGGACTGGTATTGCTTGAGGACAAGTAATTTCGGAAAGGGAGGACTGTAATGTCCCTTTCCAAATAGGAGCTCTAGAGAGGAGGCTTAATGGTCTAAACTGCCTCGTTAGACTATAGCCAAGGCCAAAGAGGGGTAAACAGGGTTACTAGAGGTCACTCCAGTCACAGGTGTTATATTCGGAAAGTGACGTTGAGCTAAAAAGGGTTAAAAGCGCTTTTAAGTCATTATGAACTAAAAATAGAAGTCAACAGTGAATTAGGGTTTCAATGATTTAGGGTTTTGGAATTCAACAGTGAATTAGGGTTTTAGCATGATTTAGGGTTTTGGAAAGCTATAAAGGAAGGGTCAGCGACCTAATTCATCATTATGCATATTATGACTTGTCATTGAGGAGAAGAGGCACATCTCAGGAGATATATTTCAGTGTATTCCAGGAGAAAGACACCAGTTGGCTGATTTCGGTGTTGAAAGACACACCCTAGTCACCGGGAAGATCATCCAGGTCTTCCATCATTCTTCATTGATTCCGCAGTTCTCTCATATTACGAGTATTATCTTTTAGTTTCTTATTTGTATTCCGGCTAAGATCCTTTTGTCTTTTGATCTAGCCAATTGTTGTTATTTTATTCAGCCGTAGTTTCTTATTTGTATTCTGGCTAAGATCTTTTGTCTGTTGATCTAGCCGAGTATTGTCAGTTTATTCAGCCGCATTTGACCATTTTGTAATCCACAAATATATCATAATACAAACTTTGCAGTACTTTGTCGCGTTTATTATTTATGATCATTTATATGTTGTAAACCTTTGATCCTACACACACATTAGCAACGTTTCCTAGACTAGCCAAGTCAGGAACATTACACATAGTAATGTTGCAACATGGCAAACATAGTAATGTTGCAATGTGATGCAATATGATGAACATATAATGTTGTGACGCAATATGATGAACATATAGTGTTGCAATGTGACACAATGTGATGAACATATAATGTTGCATGAAAATTTAATGTGTTGCAATGTGACCAACATGTTGCAATGTGATGCAAATGTTGCAACACATAATGTGTTGCAATGTGACCAACATGTTGCAATGTGATGCAAATGTTGCAACACATAATGTGTTGCAATGTGATGCAAATGTTGCAATACATAATGTGTTACAATGTGACAAACATATAATGTCGCAATGTGATGCAAATATCATGTTGACTCAATTTGATGCAAATATCCTTTCATCACAATGTGACACGAATATCATGGCATCACAATGCGATGACCATAGTATTGTCTTCGCAATGTGACAAACATAGCCTTCTTGTCACATTCTGACAAACATGGCCTCCTCATCACAATGGGATGCAAATATCATGGCATTGTAATGTCACGCAAATATCATGTGATAGTAATACGATGGCTATCACCTTGTCGTCACATTGTCATGAACATGGCCTCCTTGTCACAATCTGATGGAAATATCATGTCGTAAATGTGATGCAAATATCATGTCACTGCAATATGATGAAAATATCCTCTCATCGCAATGTCACACAAATATCATATCATCGCAATGCGACGACCATATCCTTCTTGTCGCAGTGTGACGAACATAACATCGTCCCAATTAATGCATTAAGGCTATGTTCAACCTAGGCTATTTACTAAGGCTATGTTCGACCTAGGCTATTTAATAAGGCTATGTATTAATACTTTATTAATGTATTAGTATGGTCATTAAGGTCCTAATAATGTATTACTAAGGTCAGTAAAGTTAATGGTCATGTTCAACAAAATTTAACATTGGTCATGGTCAACCATAGTGAACCATGGCCATTTCCAATTAATGTATTAATAATTTAATATTGTATTATAATGCATCGTCCCAATTACTGACATAGTAATGTTGCAATGTGATGAACATAGTAGCATCACAATCTTAAAAACATAGTAACGTCCCATTGTGTCAAACATAGCCTTGTCATCCCAATGTGATGAACATAGCCCCAACATCACAATGTGATCAACATGTCATATCATCACACGATGACGAATATAGACTTGTCATTGCAATGTCATGAACATAGACTCGTCATCGCAATGTGACACAAATATCCTATCCTCGTAATGTGATACAAATATCCTTTCATCAGAATGTGATGAACATAGCCTTGTTATCACAATGTGTTGAAAATAGCCTTGTCTTTTCAATGTGACAAACATAGCCTCGTGGTCGCAATGTGATGAACATTGCCTTATCATTACATCGTGGAAAATAAAGCCTTATTATCACACTGTGAAGAACATATCCCTATCATCACACAATGAATAACATAGCCTTATCGTCGCACTATGACAAAGATATCCTACAATGTGATGAACATAGTGTCGTCGTCCCAATGTGATAAAAACATCATGTCCTCACAATGCGATGGAAATATTCTATCGTCACAATGTGATGAACATAGCCTTATCGTCGCTATGTGTCGAACATAGCGTTGTCGTTGCTATGTTCTAAGCATACCCTTGTCATTGCAATGTCACAATCATAGCCTTGTCATTGCAATGTGATGAACATAGCCTTGTCATCACAATTTCATGAACATAGCCTTCTCGCCTCTACATGATGTACATATCCTTTTCATAGCCTCAACATCGCAATGTGATGAACATAGCCTCGTCGTCACAATCTGACGAACATTCCACGTCGTCGCAATGTAATGCAAATATCATGTTTTCACAATCTGATTCAAATATTCAATGCAATGTGAGGACCATAACCTTATCATGGCCATGTGACAAGCATAGCCCTATCTTCACATTGTGATGAACATGGCCTCCTCGTTACATTGTGACTCAAATATCATTCCATCACAATGTGACGAAAATATCATGTCATCGCAATATGATGCAAATATCATGCCATCCGATGTTAATGTATCAAATAAATAATAAGTTATATGTTACATTAGACATTAATGTATAAAAAATAATTATTACATTACATTATTAATGTGTCAACTAAATATTACATTATAAAAAATTATACTTAAATTTATAATAAGTTATTAATGTATCAAATAAATAATAAGTTATATGTTACATTAGACATTAATGTATAAAAAATAATTATTGCATTACATTATTAATGTGTCAACTAAATAATACATTATATTATACATTAATAAAAATTTATACTTTAATTTATAATAATTTATCAATGTATCAAATAAATAATAAGTTATATGCTACATTAGACATAGACATTAATGTATAAAAAATAATTATTACACTAAATAATACATTATATTATACATTAATAAAAATTTATATTTTAATTTATACAATAATGTGTTAATACTTTATTATTTAATTTTTTACTAATACTTTATTAAAGTTTTAATGTATTAATACTTTAGTAATGTATTTATTAAAAATGTATTACTGTATTAATTAATTAAATTAATACATTTTAGTATATTTTAATGTATTAATGTTATTTATAGTTATGACCATAAAAAACTATAATTATGGTTAGTCATTGTAAACCATCATCATTTTCAATAAAAGTATAGATACTTTAAAAATGTATTATTACTTTCTTAATGTTTTTATTAAAGTATTACTAGTTTAATAATATATTTATACATATATTATTACTTTAACAATGTATTAATTACATTATGCGTTAATGTATTAATACTTTATTGATGTATTATTAATGTTGTCTTTATTAGTGTGTTATACTTTTGCACTATATAAATTAATAATGTATTAATTAATTAATATATTTAATAATGTATTTATTTATTAATATATTACATTATTAATATATCCATTAATTAATACATTATCAATTAATTTATTATCAATGTATGGGTCAATTAATATGTAACGTTACACAAATGTAAATTAATACTTTAAATTATAAATTAATAAACCATTAATTTATGTACATCAATACATTAATATAAAATATTAATGTATTACATTAATACATTATATGTATATATTAGTGTAAAGTAATAATTAATTAACACATTAATAATCATCCCCAAGACATGTTGTTCCATGAACTAGCAACCATCACTTTATAAAGAGGAAAAATGGTGTCCATTTGTCTATATCAAGCACTTTTATAAAGTGATTGTATTTTAAATTTTAAATTTTAGTTTTGAAAATTTTAATATATGGATGCTTTCTTAATGTATTTATTAATATTATTTTTAATGTATGGATGTTTATTAATCTATTAAATTAATAATATTTTAATACTTTATTAATTTTTTTCATAATTTATAAATGTATTTATTATTTAACTAATTCTTTAATGATTAATGTAATAATGTATAAATTAATTGATACAATATATTAATAAGGTATTTATTAATTAATATGTTACATTTATATATTACATTATACATTAATTAATGCATTGATAGTTACTTTATAAAATGTATTCATCATCTTTATACATAATATTAACATAATAATATATTTTTCTATTATCATTAATAACATAATAATGTATTTTTTTATTATTATATTAATTAATTGATTATTTATAAATTTATTAATTAATATTTTATTACTTTCCTATATTTATGTAATATTATATCAATATCAATGTATTTATATATTATTATTGTATTAGTATTTGATTAATATGATGATGATGATTAACGTCCACTAAGACAATATATTTAATAATCTATTTATACTTTACTATTATATTAAAATATTACTTTATTAATTAAATAATATGTTACATTATTACTTTGTTTTTTATATGTATTTAGTTTATTTTTACTTTCTTATCATCACATGCTTACTTTATTATTATTATTTTGTTATGTAGTGTTTTATTTCTCATTAGTTAATTTATACTTTATTATCAATTATTAATTAATATTTTATTTATTATTAATATCAATTAATAATTAAAAATAATTTATTATTAATTAATTAATTATGCCGAAGGCATATATACTAATAGGTTTTGTAGAAAACCTGTCAACTGGTTGACATGTTTTCCAAAACCACCCTTTTGATCAAAACTTGTCAACCAAAATCACCTTATCACTCCAGCTGTCACCTTATCACTCCACAACTTATCATTCCATCTGTGTCACTTTGTTGGCAACCCATTCTTTGAGACGGCGACACCACACCTCCTCCTCCACAGACATGTCGGTCACCCAACATTCTAATATCAGTCACCGCCCTCCATCTCCATTCACGTAGCATCCTCGCAACATCCTCTGTATGTTGGTAGATATCAACAAAGTACATCTCTTCAAAAATTACTTTCTTTTCCATAATCATATCCAAAATAGGCCCTGGCTCCAAGTTAGAAATGTTACTTTTTCCATTTGCCCAGACCATCAAAAGTATGGAGTCATCATACACCTATAGCCTGTTAACTTGCATGTTCACTGCAGCCTTAAGTAGGATCTAGAGGGCATAGATTTGTGCTCTATTGTGTGTCCCCAAACTTACCCCATACTTGGTTGTAAGCACCCTCGAGGATTTATTCAATGACCATTGATGCAGGAGCATCGCCAGCAGGTAGCAAGAACGCGTGGATGTGGAAGACAGTTGGACAAGCGCCAACGCATTTTATGTTTAAATTTTTTTGAAGTGGAATGCGCCAGAAATTTAAATAAGATAATTAAAAAAGGCATACTTACTGATTGTAATCAGACCTTGAGCATCCCGCTCTCATCTGAAGTAGACAGAGGCATTTATGCTAAGATAATATAGGTAGATAGAATTTAATTCTAGATTAGACATTTTTAGGAGCGGAGGGAAAACGGATATAGACACCCTCATTGTGTATTGTAAGGAGAGAGGAATGAAGAAGCAAGAGCATAGAGCATATAGAGAAAAGAGAGTAGAGAGCTGTGTAAAAACACCCATGTATGGAGATTTGAATTAATAGAAAGAGCTTTGATTCAAATTCATGGTGTGTGTTTGTTCTCTGTGTATGTATGTTGAATATTATGCTCATGGATGTTTGCTTTCTATTATACATTTGCTTTATATGCTATGTATATGATTTCATGCTTTCTGTTTGAAGTCTGAGAGAGAGTAAGGAATGAGTTTCAATTGTTTCTCTATCTGAGCAAGGATTCCTGCAAGGAATGCAGTTGAATTGTCTGCAAGGAGTGCGTTGACAAAGGGTTCAAAGGTTTGTCTCTGAAAGCTCAGATAGGCTAGCTTTGTTCTCATTTTCTCAAGAGTGCAGTTAGGCGCAGGAGCCGTGCAAAGTGTGCGCAGGTCGAGTGAAGCTTCAGGAGTTTGTAACCTGAGTGAATTGTTAAGAGATTGTTGCTACAGGGAGTGTGCAGAGTCGAAAGGAGTTCAACACTTAAAAGTGTTTGAAGGTCTGCCGTAAGGAGTGTGAGCAGGAGTTTTCTGAAAACTCTAAGTCATGAAAAACCTTCGAAGTCATCGAAGGGAAGCAAGAGTCTAAGTTCCTTGAAGAATTATAAGGAGATACAGTGAAGGTGTTTCTCAGGGGAACAAGTTCTGCAAGGGAACACTTTGTTTGTTTCACAGAAATCGTCAAAGAGATATCGAACGGTCGGAATTCTCCGTAGAGAATTCGTGAAGTCCTGTGAGCCGTTGGATCTCGCAGAGTAGCAGTGGAGCTACGACGAGTGTTTTCAAAGGGTTCAAGCTCAGGAGATGTAGAGCCATAGATCCAACTTAGCGAGGGTCGTTGGATCACTTCCAAAATCACATTTTGGCGTTTCGGGTTTCATTAGCAGGAGAACTTAGAACTTTGTATCAAATTTCGTGAAGTCACGAAAGGCGAAGTCCCGAAGGGGGCGAAGAAACGTGTGTGTGGGACCATAGGAGTTAACAAGGTGGACATGTGGTGAACTATCGACGTGGGAGTCAACCTCATTGACCACTTCGGAGTTTCGTGAGTTAAAGTCCCGAAAGCCTTGCATCAGGACTTGCGAACTCACGAAGTGCGAAGTCCCGAAATGGCGAGAAGTCTAGTTGTGTGGCCAGTGCCGAAAACAGTGTCAGAGTTTGACATTTCAGGATTTTGGGAGATAGAGCATCGCGATTTCAGAGTTTGGGGAGTAGAGTTGCATGACATCGCAACTTGCGAACTTGCGAAGGCCGAAAAGCCAGAGTTGATATCAGAGTTTTAGAGTTTTGGGATTCAGGGGTCTGAGCAACGAGACACTCGACCACAGGATTCGTGAAAGCACAAAGTCCGATTTCCCGAAGCGTGAAGGAGGAATCCCACGAGTTTTTGTTGTGGGTGTAGATTTCCTGAAAGGGAAATAGAAGAGCCAATTGGTAAGAGCTCTTCAGGCCAGTAGAAGAAGGAAGATCCCGTGTGTGTGGACTTCCGACCCGCGGGTTGGGAAGGCTGCGTTAGTCTTGGTATCAGAGCACAGAAAGGTTTCTTTTCTTTCTGTAGCAGGGAAAAGGGAGATTCACCATGCCGCTGAGGAGAAGGGATAGGAAAACACCCGATCCACCAGAGGATAGGGAAATTCCAAGGAGAAGAGGTAGGAAGATGCCTGATCTAGCCTTGGAAAGAGAGATGGGTGATTTATGCGCCAGACTTGAGGACATGGAGACAGCACAAAGGAACACAGTCGGTGCTGGGGATCTTAGTGATTCCGAAAGTGAAATTGAAGCTAGACATGAAGAAGAAAAAGTCGCAGCAGAAGATGCAACAAACGAACGCCTGATTAGGGATATTGCAAGAATGGGTGCTAAAGCGAAAATGGATATTCCAGTATATGAGGTAAACCTGGATGCTGAAGAGCTTCTAGACTGGATTAGAGCTCTGGACACATACTTTGACTATGAAGATGTTGAGGAAGACAAGAAGGTCAAACATCCTGTCACGAGATTGAAGAGACATGCAACATTGTGGTGGGATGAACTACAAGCTTACAGACCCTGCAAAGGTAAGTGGAAAATTAAGAATTGGGATCGGATGATCACAAATATGAAGGCAAAATTCATTCCCAAGGATTATCAAATTACTCTGTTTCGAAGAATGTAGAATTTGAGACAGAAGTTGATGTCAGTGAAGGAGTATACTGAAGAATTTTACAGGCTGAACATCAGGGCAGGTCATCGTGAAAGTGATGATGAAAAAGTTTCTAGATACATGAATGGTCTGAGATACGACATTCAGGATGAGATGAGCATGATGACCATCCGAACGGTGGAAGATGCTTATCATATGGCTCTAAAAGCTGAAGAGAAGCTGAGCCGAAAACAGGGTCAAAGAGGCCGAGGCAGTAGCCAGCCCAGAGGAAAAACAGTTGCCCAAGATAGAAATCAGAAGTCCAAGGAAGAGTGGAAGAAACCTCAGAATCGAACTGAGAAAGGTGGAAGCTCACACTGAGGGAAGTATACTGATCAAAGAGGAGAGTATGCTGACAATTACATTTTTCCTCGTACTAGAGGTAGAGGAGGAGGAATAGGTGGAGTAATAAAATGCTTCACATGTGGAAAGAATGGACGCAAATCTTTTGAATGTCCAGATAAGAAGAATTAAGTTGGTGAGACTCACATCACCGAGGCATAGAGGCAGAATGTAGAGGCAGAAGATGCTGAAGGTGGGAGATCGTTGATGATGCGAAAAGTTCTCTTAACACCAGAGAAGGAGGTGGAGAGCCCAGTCCAAAGAAACAAAATTTTTCGGACTTCTTGAAAGACCAAGGATAGGGTATGCAAAGTCATTGTGGACAGTGGAAACACGGATAATCTCATTTCTACGGATATGGTAGAAAAACTGGAGCTGGAGACGATTGATCATCCAAGCCCATACAGAGTTTCGTGGTTGCAAAAAGGACATCAGGTAAATGTCACTAAACAATGTTTAGTTGAATTTAAGATAGGAGGATATAATGATAAGATATTGTGTGATGTCATTCCCATGGATGGTTGTCATCTATTGTTGGGTAGACCGTGGCAATATGACAAGAATGTGATTCATGATGGGAGAATGAACACATACACCCTAGAGAAGAATGGGAGAACTCATATGTTGTTGTCGATTAAGGATAAAGAGGTGAAACCTGGAGTAAGCAACATTGTACTTCTCATGACTAGGAAGGAACTTCTTACAGAGGTTAAGAAGAAGGAGGAACCACAATTCATTATGGTCAGGAAACCAAAGATTGTTTTAACTATCACAAGGATAAATGATTTACCAGAAGAGGTTCAGGAACTGCTGGAAGAGTTCACTGACATAGTAGTGGACGAACTACCTCATTCATTGCCACCAATCAGAAGTGTGAGTCATCGTATTGATCTCATACCTGGAGCTAGTTTTCCAAACAAAGCAGCATACAGATTGACGCCGCAAGAGAATGTAGAGGTCAAAAGACAGGTCTAGGATCTGTTGGACAAAGGTTTGGTTAGAGAAATCTTGAGTTCGTGTGGTGTTCTAAAAGTGCTCAGTCCGAAGAAAGACGAAGGCTGGAGGATGTGTAATGACTCGAGAGCGATCAACAAGATAACCATCAGGTACAGATTTCCATTACCAAGGATGGATGATTTGACGGATTGCCTAAGTGGGGCCAAATTTTTTTTGAAGATTGATTTGAAGAGTGGATATCATCAGATTCATATGAGAGAAGGTGATGAATGGAAGACAACCTTCAAGACTAACGAGGGGTTATATGAATGGCTTGTTATGCCATTTGGCTTAACAAATGTGCCAAGTACTTTCATGAGGTTGATGAATGAAGTCCTGAAGGATTTCATCGAAAAATTTATTATCGTATATCTAGATGATATATTGATTTTCAGCAAAACAGAAGCAGAGAATCTGAAACATTTGGCTATAGTGATGCAGAGGCTACAGTAGGAGAAGCTGCTGATAAATATGAAGAAGTCCTCATTCATGAAGACAGAGCTCATTTATTTGGGTTTTGTTATTTCCACAGATAAGTTGAGGATGGATCCAGATAAGGTGGAGGTAATTAAGAATTGGTCATCACCGAAGAATATCTTTGAGGTGAGAAGTTTTCATGGATTGGCTAGTTTCTACCGGATGTTCATCAAGAATTTCAGTGGAATTAGTGCACCGATGATGGACACAGTGAATAAGAGACACAAGTCTTTTCACTGGATAGAAGAGGCTGAGAAAAGATTCAATTTATTAAAGAGGAAGATTATGGAACAACCAATCTTGGTGTTGCCTGATTTCCAAAAAATGTTTCAGGTGAAATTTGATGCAAGTGGATTTGCAATAGGGGAAGTCTTGAGCCAAGAAAACAGACCAATAGCATACTTTAGCGAGAAGCTGAATAAAGCGAAAGTGAAATACTCCACGTATGGCAAGGAGTTCTATGCTATTATCCAAGCATTGAAGAAATGGATGCATTACTTAATTCCCAAGGAATTTGTCTTATATAGTGATAATCATGCATTGCAATTTGTGACTCAACAGGAGAATTTGAATCAAAGACATGTTAAATGGGTTGAATACATGCAAAACTTTACTTTTGTAACTAAGCATATTTCTGGAACTGTTAACAAAGTTGTTGATGTTTTGAGCAGGAAATGTTTGCTGTTGCAGGAGTTCAAAGTCAAAACATTGGGTTTTGATGATCTCTAGGACATATACAGAGATGATCCAGATTTTAAGGAAGCGTATGAAGCATCTGAGAATCCAATTCTCAGGGATCGAAGTCAATGGACAGAATACATGATCCAGGAAGGATTATTGTTTAAGGGTAGTCAACTTTGTATTCCAAAATGATCCGTGAGGGAGAATTTGCTGAAGGAGAAACATAGTGGAGGATTGGTCGGACATTTCAGTCATGACAAGACATTTGCAAAGTTGAATGAGTCATATTTTTGGCTAGGGATGTGAGCAGATGTCAAGAGATTTGTAGACAGATGTAGAATTTGCCAGCATTCAAAGGGAAAGAGGGAGAATGCAGGTTTATATCAACCATTGCCCATACCTGACAGGCCATGGGATGCAATTAGCATGGACTTCATATTGGGGTTGCCAAGAACACAAAGAGGGTTTGACTCAATCTTTGTGGTGGTAGATAGATTTTCCAAAATGGCACATTTCATTCCATGTCAGAAAACCAGTGACGCCACTCACATTGCGAATCTATTTTTCAAAGAAGTCATTCGACTTCACAGCTTACCAAGAAGCATAGTTTCGGATCGAGATACGAAGTTCATAGGTCCACACTTCTGGAGAACCTTATGGAAGAAGCTGGGAACTAACTTTTCATTTAGTTCAGCTTATCATCCTTAGACGAATGGACAAATAGAAGCGATAAACAAAAGTCTGGGAGACTTGCTGAGGAGTTTGGTGACAGAACACCACAGTCAGTGGGACAATGTTCTGCCATAGGCAGAATTTGGATATAATGACTCAGTTAACAGGAGCATGGGATAGAGTCCATTTCAGATTTTCTATGGCATGCAGCTGAGAGGAATTTTTGAATTGAGGGATTCAGAACAGAATGAAACTAGGAGTGCTAGTGTAGAAGATTTTGCCAAAGCAATGAAGGAACTTCACAGTCAAGTGAAGGAGCGACTGCAGAACTCGAACCAGGAGTATAAACGAAGAGAAGATCAACACAGGAGACAACTTCAATTTGAGGTTGGTGATTTGATCCTTGCACATTTGTGAAAGGAAAGGTTCCCGAGAGGAACATATAATAAACTGAAAATGAAGAAAATCAGGCCATGTAGGGTCTTGAAGAAATTTGGGGCAAATGCTTATGAGATTGAATTACCCGATGGGATCGAAATTTCTCGTATATTCAATGTCTCAGATTTGTACCCATATAAATTTCAAGAAACAGAAACAGGTAATAAACAGCCAGAGATTCAGTGGAAAAAACAGATGCCAGTTGCAGAGAAGCCGCAAATGGAGCGCATACTGGATAAAAGAATTGGTAAGAGGACCAAAAGAAAATAATACTTTGAATACTTGGTCAAATGGAGGGGCCATCCAATTGAAGATGCCAGCTGGGAGAACGAAGCAGAGATCCAGAAGCATGGACAGACCATGCACGAGCTCATGGACAGGAGCCCATGAAATTTTTCAAGTGAGGGAGTATGATGCAGGAGCATCGCGAGCAGGTAGCAAGCACGTGTGGATGTGGAAGACAGCTAGACAAGCGCCAACGCATTTCATGTTTAAATTGTTTTGAAGTGCAATGCGCCAGAAATTTAAATAAGATAGTTAAGAAAGGCATACTTACTGATTGTAATCAGACCTTGAGCGTCCCGCTCTCGTCTGAAGTAGATAGAGGCATTTATGCTAAGATAATATAGGTAGATAGAATTTAATTCTAGATTAGACAGTTTTAGGAGTGGAGGGAAAATGAATATAGACACCCTCATTGTGTATTGTAAGGAGAGAGGAATGAAGAAGAAAGAGCATAGAGCATACAGAGAAAAGAGAGCATAGAGCTGTGTAAAAACACCCATGTACAGAGATTTGAATTAATAGAAAGAGCTTTGATTCAAATTCATGGCGTGTGTTTGTTCTCTGTGTATGTATGTTGAATATTATGCTCATGGATGTTTGCTTTCTGTTATACATTTGCTTTATATGCTGTGTATATGATTTCATGCTTTGTGTTTGAAGTCTGAGAGAGAGTAAGGAATGAGTTTCAATTGTTTCTCTATCTGACCAAGGATTCCTGCAAGGAGTGCAGTTGAATTGTCCACAAGGAGTGTGTTGACAAAGGGTTCAGAGGTTTGTCTCTGAAAGCTCAAATAGGCTAGCTTTGTTCTCATTTTCTCAAGAGTACAGTTAGGCACAGGAGCCGTGCAAAGTGTGTGCAGGCCGAGTGAAGCTTCAGGAGTTTGTAACCTGAGTGAATTGTTAAGAGACTGTTGTTGCAGGGAGTGCGCAGAGTTGAAAGGAGTTCAACACTTAAAAGTGTTTGAAGGTATGCCACAAGGAGTGCGAGCAAGAGTTTTCTGAAAACTCTAAGTCGTGAAAAACCTTCGAAGTCATCGAAGGGAAGCAAGAGGCTAAGTGCCTTGAAGAATTAGAAGGAGATACAACGAAGGTGTTTCGCAGGCGGACAAGTTCTGCAAGGGAACACTTTGTTTGTTTCACAAAAATCATCAAAGAGATATCGGACGATTGGAATTCTCCGTAGAGAATTCGCGAAGTCCTGCGAGCCGTTGGATCTCACAGAGTAGAAGGGGAGCTACGATGAGTGTTTTCAAAGGGTTCAAGCTCAGGAGAGGTAGAGCCATAGATCCAACTTAGCGAGGGTCGTTGGATCACTTTCGAAATCACATTTTGGCATTTCGGGTTTCATTAGCAGGAGAACTCAGAACTTTGTATCAAAGTTCACGAAGTCGCGAAAGGAAAAGTTCCAAAGGGAGAAAAGAAACATGTGTGTGGGACCATAGGAGTTAACAAGGTGGACAGGTGGTGAACTGTCGACGTGGGAGTCAACCTCATTGACCACTTCAGAGTTTCGTGAGTTGAAGTCCTGAAAGTATTGCATCAGGACTCGCGAACTCGTGAAGTGTGAAGTCCCAAAACAGTGAGAAGTCTAGTTGTGGGGCCAGTGCCGGAAACCGTTTCGGAGTTTGACATTTCAGGATTTCGGGAGATAGAGCATCAAGATTTAAGAGTTCGGGGAGCAGAGTTGCATGACATCGCAACTCGCGAACTTGCGAAAGCCGAAAAGCCGGAGTTGATATCAGAGTTTCGGAGTTTCTGGATTCAGGGGTCTGAGCGATGAGACACTCGACCACAGGATTTGTGAAATCGTGAAATCTGATTCCCCGAAGCGTGAATGGGGAATCCCACGAGTTTTTGATGTGGGTGTAGATTTCCCGAAAGGGAAATAGAAGGGCCAATTGGTAAGAGCTCTTTGGGCCAGTAGAAGAAGGAAGATCCTGTGTGCGTGGACTTCTGACCCGCAGGTTGGGAAGGCTGCGTCAACCATTTTAATTCATCATCGTGGTCTTTTAAAACAATAGAACTATGCTTGAGGAGATTGTTATGGTTCATCCATTCTTCAAGTTATTTGTGCAATGTTATTAATAAATTCATTTAGCATTCCTTGTTTAAAAATTATATGGTTGAACCATTTTATTGTGAGCATGTAAAAGAATTTTTAATTCTAGAATTGATGGAGGTTATTTTCACATGTTTCCATATAATTAATAGCAATGCACCTAGCATCACAATGAAGCTTAGACGTTCTCTAAGTGCATCACAGTGCTGGATTTTTTGAGGATGTAAAGCCAGAGAAGAGTGAGATGAACAACATGTTTAATATGAATTATATGAACACAAATGTACAATATAACCCTCTCTTAAAATGTTTATGCACACTCCTATATAACCTAGATATGGCCTCCCATAACACAAAAAACAATGACCCTTCACCAATAAGATCAACAACGAACACATAGTCTTGCCTAAACCTTCCCTCATACCATCATCACACCATGAACCATCAACTTGTCTCCATAGGAATTAATTTAGTGTGGAATTGTAGGCATGGAAGAAAGGGTTCAAGGGTGGCATGCCAATCCCCAAATATCCTTAATCTCCTTGACCATCCAAAAACAAGTTATCATGAATCAAAATATTGTATCCTAATCAATTAAAGACTTGTTAGGAGCATGTGATGATCAAGAAACAATATTTCATACTCTTTGACGAATAAATGCAAGGGGATATAGTGTGGATTTGTGACATAAGAGAGCTAACGAAGTATATATATTTCAAATGCACCAAAACTTGGTCACTGAATTAATTGGCCTTAGGAGATTGTTTGCAATCATGTAGATCAAAATCCAATGGGTGCATGTCTGGATAATTGTTGACATTCCTTATTACATATGTGTGCATGGAGTGAAAAGGGTCATGTATGCAGGGTCACATGGGTGTGAATGCATAGAATGTTCACACAAGATATTGATATAGTTGCATATAAGTTGGAGCACACTGTCCATAATATGAGCTTGATGTACTAACTGAAATTAGTAGTCCAAACTACATCTAAATTACTACGCTAAAAGTGATCCCTTTAATATTTCAGGTGCCATGGTTTTCCTTGAATAAGAGTCACCTCGCTGGTGGATAGAAACCACTATCCCCATTGCTTATTTACAAACTGAGTTATAACATTAAAAATACATGAAGTAAAATGTCTCGCTTAACCTTATTACCATTATGGAAATCCATTGGTAAAAATAAATAGTTGTGATTGGAGATAGCTTGATTGCAATTGCTACTTAAACTTCAATGACAACTTAGCAATGCTACTTAAACCTTAACAACTATTGGTTTAGGAATGATTTTATAAGCAATGTTTTTGGTCACTTGTAGACACCTTCTTTTGCATGCCCACTTGGTTCACATCAAAACTATAATGGTAACTTGTGGTTATCTTTATTCTTAGTTTATACTCGTAGATTTTCCAATTTTTCTTTTATGGAGA
>ML778806.1:314008-331114 GCA_009831015.1 Picea engelmannii | reverse complement strand
CTTTATCCCTCACATACACATCTCTTCAATTTAATTGTCAAGCAGGGTTTCCCTAAACCCTGGACGTAAAGCCTCATTGTTCCTATTTTAAAAAATGGGGATAGAAATGTTCCCTCTAATTATAGGACCATTATGATTAGCCCGATTTTAGTCAAGCTTTGTGGAATTATTTTGGAAAAGAAGATTAGCCTTTGGCTAGAAAGTCACAGTAAAAGAGCTAAAGGTCGGGCCGGGTTTAGGAGATATCATTCAACTGTGGACCATCTTGTTACCTTTAGGATCATTGTAGAGGAGTTCTGCAATACTAAAACCAATCTTTTGTGTTGTTTTGTTGACTCTAGAAAAGCTTTTGACATGGTTCCTAGGAAAAAAGTTTGGAATAGGTTGGAAGAGATAAAAGTGGGCTATTGCAATAAGGATGTATGAGAAATTTATTGCTGAGTTTAAAAACATTGAGGGTTGGTCAAAAGCGATTAACTGCAATATCGGAGTCAAACAAGGTTGTCCCTTGTCCCCTACCCTTTTTGGCATATACATTGACAAGTTAGAAGAATGCTTGGAAAAAGCAGGTTCTGTCGGCCCTACTCTCACTGGTATAGTCATCAATCTTCTTCTTTATGCTGATGATATCATTCTTATGGCAAGGAGTCCCCATGATCTTGAAAACCAACTAAGAATCCTCAAGGATTTTTTCTCCAATATGGGTATGACTGTTAATACTGATAAGACTAAGGTCGTGATTATTAAATCCAATAAGATCTCTTATGATACCTTTGTATATGACAACAAAAACTTGGAGGAAGTGACTTCATACAAATATCTTGGAATTGATATTCACCAAAAGCTCAATTGGAATTATAGCATTGAGAAAAGGATTATTAGGGGATGGAAAGCTTATTATGGGCTTGAAAACAATTGTAAATCAACTGATCTTTGGAGTTGGGATAAGAATAAACTCCTCTTTGAGACTCTTCTTACACTTTTTATTCTTTATGGATGTGAAGTCTGGGGTTGTAGTTTCTCTCATGTATCTTGGAGAAAGATAGAGCAAATACAAAAGAATTTTATAACCTACAATCTCAAAATTAAAGGAAATACACCCTATCCCATCCTCCTCTTAGAAACAAGCCTCTCCCCCATTGAGAGCATGGTTGTGACTAGATACCTAATGTATATGAACAAGTTAGACAACATGGAAGAAAATAGGCTACCTAAACTTGCTTCAAAATCAAGTCATGAGCACCATCGACTCAAGTGAGGATGGCATAAAGACACTTGGTCTTGGCTAAACTATTGGGGAATCATGGAAGAAACCATTTTGCAAAATAAAGATACTGTTAAAAAAAATGTCAAATCAAAATTTAAGGAGAAAATGTGGTGTGATAAAGAGTTAGAGGAAAAAGGAAAATTAAGGTATTACAAAGATGCAATCAACCATAATCTAGAAGAATCAAAATTATCTATCTGTTTTGCCAAGTGTAAAGAAAAAAATAAGCATTGCTGAGATAAGAACAAATTCTCACGAGCTCCATAGTGAATGGGATTGTTAAAAAGAGGTTGAATTTCGTAGAATAAAAATCTCTTTAATTATTTTTAATTATTTGATAATATAAAATAATGGTTAAAAAAATGATATTTTGATAATATAAAATAGCGTTTAAAGAAAATGATATTTTGATAATGTGCTTAAAAAATTTATGTATTTTTTTTTAATTTTTAAGATACAATTATTTAATAATAATAAGTTCAATATGTTAATGTTTAAGTAAAATTTTCATATTATTTTTAATTTTGGAAGATATCATTATTTTTTGATGATATAATAAATCAACATTGTTATTTGTGTAATGTTTATGTGTTTTTTTTCAAGAAAAAAAACCATTGTATTGATATTTCAAGTGGAAATCAAATATACATGGAGGATCCCTTAAAGTTGTATTGTTAGTAGTCATTGCCTTTATAAATTGTCAGAGTACAATCTATCCTTTTAACTTTGACTTTTACAATCATCCTTATACAGGTTTGTGTAAAACAAACAATTCCAGCTTCATCCGAATGCTAAGACAAAACCATGAGACAAGCCCTCTCTAACTTTACATAAACAAAAAATAAAACATGACCAAAAATCCATTCATCAAAATAGTTGTAACTGTATCAAATATGTAGGAGTATGTTCTTTAATCTCATGTATAACCAAACAACCTTCCTCCAAAATGAAGTGATCAACTTTGTGGATGAATTCTTGGTAGATATCAACAAAGGAAATCTCTTCAAAAATTACTTTCTTTTCCATAATCATATCCAAAATAGGCCTGGGCTCCAAGTTAGAAATGCTACTTTTTCCGTTTTCCCAGACCATCAAAAGCTTGGAGTCATCATACACCTATAGCCTGTTAACTTACATGTTCACTGCAGCCTTAAGTAGGATCTATAGGGCATAGATTTTTGCTGTATTGTTTGTCCCCAAACCTACCCCATACTTGGTTGTAAGCACCCCTGAGGATTTATTCAATGACCATTTTAATTCATCATCCTGGTCTTTTAAAACAATAGAACTATGCTTGAGGAGATTGGTATAGTTCGTCCATTCTTCAAGTTATTTGTGCAATGTTATTAATAAATTCATTTAGCATTCCTTGTTTAAAAGTTCTACGGTTGAACAATTTTATTGCGAGCATGTAAAATAATTTTTAATTCTAGAATTGATGGAGGTTATTTTCACATGTTTCCATATAATTAATAGTAATTCACCTACCATCACAGTGAAGGTTAGACCCTCTCTAAGTGCATCACAGTGGTGGATTTTTTGAGGATGTAGAGCTAGAGAAGAGTGAGATGAACAACATGTTTAATATGAATTATATGAACACAAATGTACAAGATAACCCTCTCTTAAAATGTTTATGCACACTCCTATATAACCTAGATATGGCCTCCCATAACACAAAAGTCAATGACCCTTCACCAAAAATGATCCACAACGAACACATAGTCTTGCCTTAACCTTCCCGAATACCATCATCACACCATGAACCATCAACTTGTCTCCATAGGAATTAATTTAGTGTGGAATTGTGAGCATGGAAGAAAGGGTTCAAGGGTGGCATGCCAATCCCCAGATATCCTTAATCTCCTTGACCATCCAAAAACAAGTCATCATGAATCAAAATATTGTATCCCAATCAATTAAATACTTGTTAGGAGCATGTGATGATCAAGAAACAATATTTCATACTCTTTGATGAACAAATGCAAGGGGATATAATGTGGATTTGTGAGATAAGAGAGCTAACGAAGTACATATATTTCGAATGCGCCAAAACTTGGTCACTGAATTAATTGGCCTTCTTTAACGGTCTTAGGAGATTGTTTTCAATCATGTAGATAGAAATCCAAAGGGTGCATGTCTGGATTATTGTTGACATTCCTTATTACATATGTGTGCATGGACTGAAAAGGGTCATGTATGCAGGGTCACACAGGTGTGAATGCATAGAATGTGCACACAAGATATTGATATAGTTGCACATAAGTTGGAGCACACTGTGCATAATATGAACTTGATGTACTAATTGAAATTAGTAGTCCAAACTATGTCTAAATTACTACGCTAAAAGTGATCCCTTTACTATTTTAGGTGACATGGTTTTCCTTGAATAAGAGTCACCCCGCTGGTGGATAGAAACCACTATCCCCATTGCTTATTTACAAATTGAGTTATAACATTAAAAAGACATGAAGTAAAATGTCTCGCTTAACCTTATTATCATTATGGAAATCCATTGGTAAAAATAAATAGTTGTGATTGGAGATAGCTTGATTGCAATTGCTACTTAAACTTCAATGACAACTTAGCAATGCTACTTAAACCTTAACAACTATTGGTTTAGGAATGATTTTAATGTTTTTGGTCACTTGTAGACACCTTCTTTTGCATGCCCACTCGGTTCACATCAAAACTATAATGGTAACTTATGGTTATCTTTATTCTTAGTTTATACTAGTAGATTTTCCAATTTTCTTTTATGGAGAATAGGGACAGTAATATATATATATATATATATATATATATATATATATAATTTTATTATTAGATAAAGAATAATATAAAAAACATGTGTTTTTGAAAATTTAATTTGTAAAAGTAAATTTATGTTGCTATTGTTTAGCATCTAGAAAACATGTCGTCATGAGATGGTAGGTTGGATTTTAGAATATTGTATGCACTTTAGATATGAAATTAGATAGGTTAAATCACTCTTTAGAATATTATCTTTACATATTATGTTATATTATATTATAAGATTTGTGAAATTTGTTGGCTTATAGAACTAATAAAAAACTAAAATCTTTACTTAGTTTTATGAAGTTAGGTGTATGAAAAAGAATTAATGCAATTTAAGCCCTTTTTGTTTAGGAGGTGCAAGGAAGATGAGATCTTAGTCAATGAGAAGCACTATTATATTATTATAATAAATAAGATTTTATCTTTAAATTTTTATGTTTGCGGTATTAAATTTTATATATTTTAAATACAAATTGTTAGCGTCGGAAGTCACTCCTGGATTGCTTGCAAGAGTAGAGCCCGACGCCCATCAGTTTTTATGTCACGGTTTGTTTTAAAATGGTGATCAAATGGAGGTAAAGACTCAAGGGAATATCATTCTAACTCAGGGACTGGGTCTGGTATATACAGAACAAAGGAGGTCTGGAATCCTAACTTCAGCCAGTGGGTTGATTCAAAGATGATCAGGTGGAGGATTAGTAGAAAGGTGAGCAAACAACTTCGAGCAGCAGGCTTTTGGCAGTTTGCAGAAGAAAGACTCTGAAAGCAAGATCCGCTTTGTTCAGGGTGTCAAGGAACCGAAAGGGGACTTGACTGGATCCTCCAATTCCAAGTCACTCAGTGCTGGGAAAATCACAAGAACTGATTAGAGACAGTGCAACTATTACAGTGATCCATTACAACATCATCCTATAATAGTTACAGCTCGACTGAATCCTCCAATTCCGAGCTGCTCTAACAAAGTGCAAACAAAGACATGAAAGAAACTGGCATTCATAAGGCAAGAAGTCTCAAAAGTCTATACATAACCATAGCAGCAATGCTTCATTAAAACTTTACAACCGGGAGCTCAGCTCAACCATTGATAGATACAAAATGTGAGAAATTTCCTCTAAATACTTAGAGCAAAACCCATAGAAGCCAATTCGAGACATGGCATTGATGACATTACGTCTGCATGTTTACTGCGCCTGCAATCTTTGGACGTTCGTGGACTTCAATCAGACGCAATCACATTCCAAAAGGACCTGAGATTGAAATGACCAGCTTACAATCATTTCTCGACTTTCCATTTATGGTGGAAACGATGTCCAACCACCATCAACTGCTGCAATAACTGATTCATTGGGATCGAGAAAGGCCTCGGCCGACGCTGCACCTACAAGACATGGAAGCCTTCTTATTCTGCCATTTGGATCTTGTTTGGAGAAATCATGGTAGGACTAGCGGGTGGATGTGGAGGCCATCGTGGTGACTGGGGGACTTGACATGGAGTGGTGAATGGACGGTGATCAGGCAGGGGTGGTTTGACATGCTTGCTATGGAGATGGGATGAGGAGAGGCCATACGGATGGATGTGACGGAGGGAGAACGATAGGGTAAATGCAAGTGGAAGAATTTGTGGGCTTCGAAGTGTACGAGCCAGGTGGAGGAGACACAGGGGCCAGGAAGAAAATGTGGGTTGGCGTGACACAGGAATAAGACATGGCGGCAAGGAATAAATAGTGGAGGCATGTGATGAGGTTTCGGGATTTCGGGGTTTACGGTGCCGAGGTGCACACGTACCCGGAACTCCCGATACTCCGATCCCCGATTTGCGACGAGCTCCATTTCTTACAAGCTAGCACCTATCGGCTGGAACATGAACCATATGACCACTGCCTCTGTGTGACCGTAGTCAAACTTTCCATCGGGCTTTCGGCGTTCTTGAAGACACGATGTTTGTGTCCACTGAACTTGCGATTCCCCGAAACTCGATGGCTCATGGCTATTGACTTGTCAACGGTCCGCTCCTCGTTGCAAAGTCTGACACCTGTCCTCCACGATTGACAGTCGTTCCCGCCTATCGGGAAATCACGAATCGCGATTCTGAAACACACGAAACTCTAGCTCCCGGGATCCCTGATATCCCGATTTCCGATGAGGCCCTCCCGCGGAGCTTTCGCCGCTTCTCATGTCCATGATCAGGCTCACTTGCTTGACTCGGGCCCTAAGTAGATTTCTTTTGTGTGATGCGCTTGGGAACTCATCTTGCAATCCTGCAGACCTTTATTGCACGATACCACAATTGTTGCTAAAATTTAGGCTCCATGGGGGATAGAGTCGTCCCTGTGATGCTCTAAGAACTCATTTGCAGTTCCAGTGCCTCGTTGTTGGGCTATGGAGTCACTATTAGGCCGCAAAAATAAAACGGAAACAAACTAAGAAACAAAAAGACAATATTTACAAACAAAGGAGCCACTGGAGGCTCAGACAAAACACTTCTTCAGGAAATGCCCATTCACTGGGCTGCTAAAAACTTCTTCACCTTCCAAATCTCGCAACCTGTATGTGTTATTTGAAAAAGTCTCGGAGATTCTGAAAGGCCCAATCCATAGGGCTTCAAATTTGGCGTGTTTGCCCTTATCTTGCTTAGGAGCATCCCATTTCAGCACCAGGTCTCCTATCTGGAACCGCTCCTTCTTGGCCTTCTTATCGAAGACTTGCTTGATCTTTTGCTGATGGTCCTGAATCCTGTCCACTGTCTGCTCCCTAGCCTGTTGGACCTCTACTAGCTGATGAATCCTTCTGATCACATCATTGGGCTCTTCTTGATAATCCTGGAAGAATTTCGCTATGGGAATGGCCAGCTGAGCAGGGAAGATAGCTTCGGCTTTGTAGACTAACTAGAAAGGGGAGAGACCTATATATCTCTTTGTAGTTACCCGATCAGCCCATAGGGCGAATTTCAACTTTGAATTCCACACCCTTTTGTTGTCTTCCAACAACCTTTTGATGATCCTTATCAGGCTTTTGTTGGAGGATTCCGCCAGACCGTTGCCCTGTGGATAATATGGGGTGGAATGAATCAATTTGATCCCAAACCGTTCACAGAACTTGGCTAGTGGTTCAGACCCAAAAGTGGTTGCATTATCAGTGACAATCTTATTTGGGCAGCCGAACCTTGTGATGAGGTCCTCCAAGAATCCAATGATTACCTTGTGGGAAGCACTCTTGGTAGGGATGGCTTAAATCCACTTGGTAAAGAAATCTGTGGCAGTCAGGATCCACCTATGTTGCCCACTGGAGGGAGGGTGAATTTCTCCAATGAAATCTAGGCCCCACTGCTGAAAAGGCCCTGAAACCACCACCAGATTTAACGACAAAGACCTGAGCTGCTTCTTTCCTGCAAATTTTTGACATTTGATGCAGGCTCTGACCCCTTTGCAGACATCATTGAACACGGTAGGCTAGTAGTGTCTCGCCCTGAGGATTTTGTGGGCTATGGCTCTCCAGAAATGGTGCCCTCCACATAGGCCGCTGTGAAATTTAGCCACGATCATCTCGGCCTCTAATGGACTTAAGCATTTTAAAAGCACCCCCAGAGGGTCTTTCCAATATAACACTTGATCGATCAGGCAGTACCTGACTGCTTTGAGCTTTAGAGCTCTTGCTTTGCTTCCTCGCAGGCCGTCTGGAGGCCGCAGCTCCTGCAGAAAGTATATGACATCCTTATACCAAGGACATCGAGCCAATGGAGACTCCTTTTGATGGTCTATGTCAGGCGGTTGATCCTGCTGAATACCGAAGCATTCGTTGATGAAACTTATTCCCAACGCTTGGCAGTTTGCTTTAGCCAACAGCTTGGCTAAACCTTGCCCTTTGATCAATTTGGTGGGCCTTATTTCCAAGTCGAATTCCAAGATTTTGGCTATCCATTTACTCCTTCTCCCATCTATGTCAGGCTGAATAAGAATGTCTTTAACAATAGCTGAGGGGACATAGGCGATGATCTTTGACTGCAGGATGTAGGTTCTAAAAGCTTTGAGAGCTTTTACTAGAGCATAAGCCTACTTCTCCATAGCGTCATACTTGACTTCAGCATCCCTCAATGCTCGGCTGAAATAAGAAATAGGTTGTTCCAGCCCACTGTCATTTGTCTGTAATAGAACAACAGCCACTGTGTTAGGTGAAGCAAAGGAGAAAATAAGGAAATCCTTTAAGTAGTCAGGACTGATAAGCACAGGAGCTTCAGCCAGGGCCTTCTTGATTTGTTCAAAAGAATGTCGCGATTGAGGGGTCCACCTTACTTCATTCCCTTTCCTTAACATGGTTTTTATCAACTTTACCCCCTCAGCAAAGTTAGGCACAAACCTCCTTAGAAAATTAATTTTACCGAGGAAAGATTGGACCTCCCTTTTGGACCTTGGGATTGAAAAGGCTTGTATCGCTTCAACTCTGTTGGGGTCAATCCTGACTCCTTCTGCTGATACTATGTGGCCTAGCATTTTTCCCTCCTGCATGGCGAATAGGGATTTCTTGGGGTTTAATTAAATGCCAAACTTTCTGCATTTGAAGAAAACTTTCCTGAGATGGCGACGGTGTTCTTCATCAGATTTTGAAAATACTGTGATGTCATCCAGATAAACGACCACAAATTTATCCTTTTCCCCAACGAAAGCTATGTCCATGGCACGCTGGAAAATCACCCCCACATTCATTAGTCCAAATGGCATCTTGGCATACATGAATGTGCCTCATGGAGTGGTGAATGTTGTCTTTTCCCTATCTTCAGGCAGAACAGAGACCTTATTGTAGCCCGAGAAACCATCAATCATGGACATCCTGGAAGCTCCTGTCACCCTCTGCAGTATATGTTCCATCTTCGGCAAGGGGTAGTTGTCTTTCCGTGAGCTCCTGTTCAAATTTCTGAAGTCTACACAGAGTCGGATCTCTCCATTCTTTTTCCTTACTGGCACCAAGTTGGCCACCCACTCTGAATATCTCAGTGGAACGATGATCTAAGCTTGAAGCAGCTTCTTCACTTCTCTCTCCATGATAGGCAGCAGCATAGGATTGATCTGTCTCAGCTTCTGCCTGAATGGCTTTGCCTCCTCCTTTAATGGAATTTTGTGCTCGATGACTGAGGTGTCGTAGGTTTTGAGGTCTTCATAGGTCCAAGCAAACACATCAGAAAATTTCCTCAAAAGTCCACTGTATTCGGACCTCTGTTCCTCTGTCAGACCCTTTGACAATTTGACATACTTGGGCTCACTCTCGGTTCCAATGTTGCACTGAATAGTATCAGCGTCCTCCTCCGAGACCTTTCCTTTTATCGACACATCATTACTATCAAAAAGCCTTTCCAAAGGAATCAATCCCCTGGGAATATGGTTGTTGGGCAGTTGTACAATGTCACACCCTGCAATCTTATTCAGAAAATTGCCCCTATCGGGCTCTTCCTCTGAGACGACATCTTGGTCTATGTGCATTTCTGAAAATTCCTCAACAGTCTCCAAGAACCTCTTGACCTCAAGATCGTCCTCGAATACCTTCCAATGTTTGACGTTGTCAGGTATGGAGGGTCTAAATTTAACCTCCACATCATATCTGAATTTGGGAGGCAGAGGTACTTTGGAATTGCTAGCCGATGCAGCCATGGAATCTGCCAAGGTGTTCTCCTCTCTTGGGATGAAAGAAATATTAAATGCTGAGAAGAAACTGTCAATAAGATCCCACACCTCATTTCTGTAGCTCCTAAGTCGAGGATGCTTAGCCTGATAAACGTTTCTGACCTGCTGGACCACCAACTCTGCATCACCGAACACTGCTACTTCCTGAATTCCCATTTCCCTCGCAGCTCTTAATCCCAGAACAAGAGCCTCATACTCTGCCACATTGTTGGTAGTTTCAAATCCTAATTTGTATGACAGAGATAAGGTTTCTTGAGCAGGTGACACAAAAACCACCCCAGCTCCAGTGCCTTCCCAGGAAGAGGCTCCATCAAAAGACATCTTCCAGAAGGGGTTGATGGAGGGAGGAAGTTTGGGGGAAATGGTGGGTTGCTTTCTGAGTTTGAGAGGAGGCTCGGGGGCATTGGTGAGTTGTAGCACACTGGATCCTAAATTAGTATCTAAGGCAAATATAGGATGGTTGGCAGGGTTGGCTTCATCACTGATTATATAGGCCAATTGAGCTTCCCTGTATAGCCTTCTATGCTCTCCTCCAAACACTGGGATAGTAGCATATGTGAGGTCCATCTGCAAGGTTCCCCCCAGTATTTTTATCCAAGATTTTGATAATAGCATACCGAAATTGGGGGGGACATCAGCTACTACAATATTCATGACCACACTCTTCATGGGCAGTTGAAACAAGGTCACAACCAGGTCTTTGATCACTCCAAGACACTGAACTCTTCTGGAGTCAAAGGAATAGAGGTCATGATAGGCTCGGGTAACTTCTAGTCCTAACTCTTCCATGATAGTTTTGGGCATGAGGTTGTGAGAGGCCCCTGAATCCATCAAGCAGTTGTGTAGCACTTTGTCATGTATGTTCAAGGAGGTGTAGAAGGGAGGGGATGAGTCATCTCTGTCTTCTACCATGGGCCCTAGGACGACAGCTGGTTTTTCATCTTAGAGGTTTATAGAATCTGTAGGAAGGCACGAGGCTTCAGACTGTAAAATATCAGAGAAGTGTTTTTTGAACTCATCATGTTTAATCAGCTCAGTGAGGGGCACGGGGATTCTGATCTTTTGGATCTTATGCTCAAAGTTAAAAGAAGGTGTAGGCTTTGGAATTTCTTTTATTTTTGGAGCATGATTATGTATAACGGGAGAGAGGGGTTGGACCTTCTTACCTCTGTGACCATCTGCTACTGCACTAGCGGGCTTCTCTGCTCCAATGGACTGCTCAAGAATATCAGGTGCTCCTGTCCTTTTGTCGGACCTCAGGTTATACCTGCCTCGGTCGCTGCTAACTTTGTCTCCCTTGCTTAGTTCATTCAGCTGATTGTCCATGAGAGACTCCTCGTATGCTGATTGAGTGAGATGAGGAAAAGGAGGAGTATCTCCAAAGCAATGGATTTTAGGCTCGAGTTCGTCTGTTTCCCCTTCTTCTCCCTCAGTCACAAAATTGTTTTGAAAAGGGGCCTGAATTTTCTGGTCTTCTCTGTCTCTTCCCTTCTCCCTTTGCACATTTGGTGGAGTAAAATTGTTCGACCTTCTGAATCCTCCTTTATTTTCGGTGATCTGTGTGCATTTATATGCTTGCCTCCCTTCCACCCTCATTCTCTCCATCTACGTAGACAGAGACTTCACCATCTTGGTTAGTTCATCCACTTGAGGGTGGGGCACCGATGATCCAGAGGTTGAGGTTTCCGACCTTCCCTTTCTTCTGTCTGTGTCGGCCTTGTTCCTCAATCTGTCAGCTGCTAATACATTGGATTCTACCTCTATGGCCGTGTCTTGCATTTGGGCTAAGGAGGTGGCTCTTCTTTCTCTCAACAAAAGGCAGAAATCAGGGTCAAATGCACCAGCATAGGAAATTTGGGCAGAGGCTTCTGAGGGCTTTATCTCTGCAGGAATCTTATTATACATTTTATTGAATCTTTTGGAGAAGTCAGAGACAGACTCTCCTTCCATCTTCTTCAAAGACCTGAACTCAGTCATGTAATACATGAAATCCTTCCTATCTCCCCACTGCCTCCGAAAAGCACTATCTAGAGATTCAATCCCAGCAATAGATCCTGGAGACAATCCCCTAAACCACTTCCTCACTTCGCCATCTAGGCTCTGAACGAAGACTCTCATCCAGACATCTTCATTTTCAATGTTGAGGTTGTTTGCATAACTGTAGAAGGCAGCCAGGTGCTCTTCGGCAGTTATGTCTCCTTCCCGAGTGAACTTGGGCATGTATTTCAAGTAATCCCCAGCAGGAAGAGGATTCACAGGATGGGGTAGGACTAAGGGAGCATATCTGGCAGCGACTATGGCGTCCATTCTATTCAGAGGGGGATTAGCACCAGCCATAGGAATATTAGGTGGAGGAGAGCTGGGAGGAGAAGGATTTTGCGAGGGGGCTACTGGGAATGAGTCCCGAAGTGGACTAGGAAAAAAAAGGGGATTTAAGGAGAAGGCTAACGATCTCAAGTCAGCAGGCGCTTCTCTTTGTGCAGGAGTGGGAAAATCTTCTGTGGTCCCGGGTCTACGCCAAGGAATAGATTTAGAGGAGAGGGGAGTGACAAGGATTTCTCCTTCCAATCCCAGACCAGGAGGGGAAAACTCATTAGGAACACTCCCAAAATTTAGGAAACGGGAAACTGTAGAAACAGGCTTGTCAAATAACTGAGGAGGAGAAAAAGGAGATCCAACAGAAGGATATGGAGGATTACCTGGTTCGGTGATGGACGCTTCTTCTTCAGTGGCCTTTCCCTTTCTGAGCACCACCTCTGGATCTGTTTCAGGCGTAGCTAAAGGCAGCTGTGGATGAGACCGCGTATGCCTGCCTCAGAAAGCCACAATTAACAGAGTAGGTTCTCCCTAGCGGAGTCGTCACAATGGAGTCGCCAGGTGCGAATTAGCAATCTGAAAGGCTCTGATAACCCGATGCACCTTCGGATTCAGAGGCTCAATGTCGTTCTACCCAAGGAAAATCTTCAATTCCATCCCCGGTAACGGCACCCAAAATGTTAGCATCGGAAGTCACTCCTGGATTGCTTGCAGAAGCAGAGCCCGATGCCCATCAGTTTTTATGTCATGGTTTGTTTTAAAAGGGTGATCAAATTGAGGTAAAGACTCAAGGGAATATCATTCTAACTCAGGGACTGGGTCTGGTATGTACAGAACAAAGGAGGTCTGGAATCCTAACTTCAGCCAGTGGGTTGATTCAAAGATGATCAGGTGGAGAATTAGTAGAAAGGTGAGCAAACAACTTCGAGCAGCAGGCTTTCAGCAATTTGCAGAAGAAAGACTCTGAAAGAAAGATCCGCTTGGTTCGGGGTCTCAAGGAACCGAAAGGGAACTTGACTGGATCCTCCAATTCCAAGTCACTCGGTGCTGGGGAAATCACAAGAACTGATTAGAGACAGTGCAACTATTACAGTGATCCATTACAACATCATCCTATAATAGCTACAGCTCGACTGGATCCTCCAATTTCAAGCTGCTCTAACACAGTGCAAACAAAGACATGAAAGAAACTGGCATTCATAAGGCAATAAGTCTGAAAAGTCTATACATAACCAGAGCAGCAATGCTTCATTAAAACTTTACAACCGGGAGCTCAGCTCAACCATTGATAGATACAAAATGTGAGAAATCTCCTCTAAATACTTAGAGAAAAACCCATAGAAGCCAATTTGAGACATGGCATTGATGAAATTACGTCTGCATGTTTACTGCACCTGCAATCTCTGTATGTTCGCGGACTTCAATCAGACGCAATCGCATTCCAAAAGGACCTGAGATTGAAATGACCAGCTTACAGTCATTTCTCGACTTTCCATTTATGGTGGAAACGATGTCCAACCACCATCAACTGCTGCAATAACTGATTCATTGGGATCGGGAAAGGCCCCAGCCGACGCTGCACCTACAGGACATGGAAGCCTTCTTATTCTTCCATTTGGATCTTGTTTGGAGAAATCATGGTAGGACTAGCGGGAGGACGTGGAGGCCGTCGTGGTGACTGGGGGACTTGACATGGAGTGGTGAATGGACAGTGATCAGGCAGGGGTGGTTTGACATGCTTGCTGTGGAGATGGGAAGAGGAGAGGCCATATGGATGGATGTGACGGAGGGAGAACAATAGGGTAAATGCAAGTGGAAGAATCTGTGGGCTTCGAAGTGTACGAGCCAGGTGGAGGAGACACAGGGGCCAGGAAGAAAATGTGGGTTGGCGTGACACGGGAATAAGACATGGCGGAAAGGGATAAATAGTGGAGGCATGTGATGAGGTTTCGGGGTTTGCGGTGCCAAGGTTCACACGTGCCCGGAACTCCCGATAATCCGATCCCCGATTTGCGACGAGCTCCATTTCTTACAAGCTAGCACCTATTGGCTGGAACATGAACCATATGACCACTATGTCCGTGTGACCGTAGTCAAACTTTCCATCCGGTTTTCGGCTTTCTTGACGACATGATGTTTGTGTCCACGGAACTTGCGATTTCCCGAAACCTGATGGCTCATGGCCTTTGACTTGTCAATGGTCCGCTCCTTGTTGCAAAGTCTGCCACATGTCCTCCATGATTGACAGTCGTTCCCGCCTATCAGGAAATCGCGAATCGCGATCCTGAAACACATGAAACTCTAGCTCCCAGGATCCCCGATATCCCGATTTCCGATGAGGCCCTCCCACGAAGCTTTCGCCGCTTCTCATGTGCATGATCAGGCTCGCTTGCTTGACTCGGGCCCCAAGTGGATTTCTTCTATGTGTTGCACTTGGGCACTCATCGTGCAATCCTATAGACCTTTATTGCATGATACCACAATTGTTGCTAACACAAATATATAAATATTTATATATGGAAGAAAAATATAAACTTTATAAATATAAAGTATATAAAAAAATAGAGGAAACATATAAACTTAAAATAAGTATTTAGAGACATGTATAGAGGGGAAGATAGATGGTGTTTTAGGGGCTTTATGTAAGGTCTTTGCTTATGTATGGTAGTGGACACACTCTTTAGTTGGGTAGAAAGGGTTGAGATAAAAGGTTGCAATGTGATGGTACTGGGCACACTGTTTAGGTGGGTAGAAAGGGTTGAGGTGGGTAGAAAGGGTTGAGCTAAAAGGTTGCAATGTCAAACATTGTTTGTCTTCCCGATAAACGAAGTGGTCAAACCTCCTTCAAATTACTTCAGCATTCTCATTCCCCCGCTTAGTGGGTATGCTGGTTATTAACAATTAAGTAATTAATTATTATAATTTAACAAATTATTAATAATTAATTAAAAAAAAATTAATATAATTAATTATTATTTATTTGTTACATTTAAAATGCATTAATGTATTAATTTATTAATGATTATTTCACCCATATCGTCAACAATCACTTTTATGTAAAAAGCGGTTAATATACCTTTTTCAATTAATGGGATCGAACAACCACATTTTACATAAAAGTGGTTATATGTGGTGTTATATGTATATCTCAAAAGCAGTGCAAATTCTTATGACGCTTTTACAAATGAAATTTAAACAGGATCATAAAGATCGAACGAAAGAATAATTGTGAAAACAATTTCTTATGACAATGAAAGAATAATTGTGGAAAAAAGGATCCGCCTGTTAATCTGCAGTACTGTACAAAAAATGATGTCCGTAAAGGACATAAAGGCTCATGCTTCCCACTACTTAATGACCAAGAATACAGGGTGTGGTCCTTGTAATGCCCAAAACACCCAGGTTGGGTCAGATGGTTGTTTGTCGACTCTTTCTATGGCATCCCATCCCTCACCTCACAATCTCTAAATTTCCTTCTTGCAAAATTGTTGGAGCTGTACTATCATCACACTTACATCGTCTCGATATTTTCTGGTTACTGCTACCTCTACAAGCTTTTTGCAAGCAGTTATAGGGCCTCCTCCTACTAGTTTCAAATTAGGCTGCTTCTTGACGCAGAAAGGCCTGGCAATATCCACTGCTTCTTGATGCAGAAAGGCCTGACATTCATCATCGTTAACATACTTACTAACTTAACGAGAACTCTAACCCTTAGAACCCATATTTTTGCATAAAAAAACATGAAAATCGACCACCAATTCAAAAATTGGTGCTACCGGTAGCACTCTTTTTTTTCGAAGTTAAACTTATAACAGTTTTCCACCATAGCTTTAAATTCCGTAAAATTGCAAACAAAAATCTTAAAATCGATCCTCGAATCAAAAAGTAGTGTTCACGACATCACCTCCATTTTTTTCTAGGTTAAAATTACAACTTTGTTGAAATCATCGTATTAACAACTAGTATTGTTATGAACAAAAACATTAAAATCAACCTTCTAAACAAACCTCAGTGCTAGCGATAACACTTTTTTTTCCCAAGGCTAATATTACTACTTGTTTGAAACTATGGCCTTGACTTATGTTAACGTTACAAACCAAAACCTCAAAATCATACGTTAAATCAAAACAGAATGATACAAATAACTCATTCATTTTTGTTTCGAGCTTAAATTACAATGTTTCTAAAACCATAGTGTAAAAAATGAACACTGTTACAAACAAAATCATAAAATAATTGAATTAGTTAATTAAAAACAAATATATAGAAAAAAAAAACAGCAACAAAAAAAATTGCTTTTAAAAATACATATATGAAAATTTTAAACAAAATATATAATAATTTGTTTTTTTTTTTTCGAATTATGATGATGATGATCATGATTAACCCCCACTAAGACCGAATTGGTCTGTCAGACCTTAAGATGGTAAGTGATTACTTGTCATTCTTTGAAATTTTGTTTTTGTGCTCGAAAAGAATTAAGAGAAGTTTTCCAAGATCATTGTACTTTTGTTGAGTTAAGAGTTTAGGAAGGTTGGTAGTGTGACAAATATTTTGGGAATGAGATCGAATATGGGTATAGACTAGACAATCTAAGAGAAAGTGTTTTACAATCTAAGAGAAAGTGTTTTTCATCTTCAACCTTCTCAGTGACACAAAGGTGACACACTCTTTCATCCCATGGCATTTTAGGAATTGACCAATGCCTAGTTTCATTATGGAGTTCACGAGAATTTGTTCTTATCTTAGCAATGCTTATTTTTTTATTTACACTTGACAAAAGATAGATAATTTTGATCTTTTATATTAGGGTTGATTACATCCTTATAATACCTTAATTTTCGTTTCTCCTCTAACTCTTTATCACGCCACATTTTATCTTTAAATTTTGATATGACGTTTTTTTAATTGTATATTTATTCTGCAAAATGGTGTCTTCCATGATTCCCCAATAGTTTAGCCAAGACAGGGCACAACAAATAACTAAACATAACACACAAAAAAAGACTAAATCTAAATCACTAAATTTTAAAGCAATTTAAAAAAAAAAAA
>ML778806.1:270960-302897 GCA_009831015.1 Picea engelmannii | reverse complement strand
AAAGTGCGTAAAAACATTACATTATGGTTTTTAAAAACCATATCCAAGGATTCTATGCCATATTTTATGTAATTTGGTGAGATTTTGAGCCACAAAGAGGGGGTTTGTTGGGATTTGATCCCAAAACTACTTCGTTATAAAGTAAAAAAATTTATTATCTAGCTAGAGGTCAAATTTATAAACAATAAAGCAGAACAGTTCATTTTATGCAGGAAAAACCAACAAGCCAAGTAAATTTTGGAGGTCATTTCCGGAAGGTATACTCAATCGTTTTTAGTGTTGTTAGTTGTGTTGGATTCTTGAGGTCGCGCAGAACACATCCAAACCAGTTTGTAATCTTTTTGACACTTTTCTGATGTACTTTTGAAACATTGAAGATAAACAAGAAAGTCTCACCCACTGAGACAAAGGCCCAGAGACGTAGGCAATCTTGTCGAACTTCATTAACAACTTTGTTGTTATGGTTTGTTTTTCTGTGTGCTTACATTATAATATGAATTTCTTTATTATGGCTGCTATAATATCTCATTAAGTACTTCTTCTTTCATTAATTCCTAATTGGTAAATGAACACATGCTTAAAACTTAGCCAAGTCTTTAAAGATCATTTATGAATCAGGTTTAAGGGTTCAGGAAAGACTTGATGGGGCAGTAAAATTTGGTGTTTGGAAGGAGAGAATGATCTTGTCGTTGCAAGGAAGTGAGTTATGGTACATTGTTGAGAACTCCACAACAAACCCAATGAATGTACCCACAGATCCTACTCTTCTAGCAGCCTACACCAAGAAGAGTATCAAGGCTAAAAGAATCATACTTGATGCCATCAAGGACCATTTGATTACTCATGTGACTAGGAAGACAAATTCCTAAAAAATGTAGTCAGATATCTTACCAAGTTGACACAGGTGAGAGAAGAACTTGGAGTTGTTGGGGAGGCCATTGCTAACAATGAACTTGTGAGGACAACATTGAATGGGGTGACCAAACAATGAGTTGTTTTTATTGAAGGCATTGTGGCTAGGGAGAACCTTTTCAAGTGGGAACGTCTTTTGGATGAATTTGTTCGGGAGGAGACCCGGAGAGGTTATGTGCATGGCAGTTCATCTATTGGTAATGATGGGGAGAATGTGTCTCTTGCTACCAACAAAAAGAAGAAATTCAAAAAGGGTCCTAAGGGAGGAAACAAACCGAAGAGTGAAGGAAATAAGGACATGAGAAAAGTCAAGTGCTTTTCATGTCACAAGTTTGGGCACTATGCAGAACAATGTCCTAATAAGAAGAAGAAGTAGACAATAGCTTCAATAGAGGTGGAGGATTTTTCTGCCAAGTTCAATAAGGAGTTTTCCTTAGTGGTATGTCTTTCCACTAGAGCCACTCATTCTAGTGTGTGGTATATTGACAGTGGTGCCTCATGCCATATGGAAAGTGTTCGTGAGCATTTGATAGATCTTCAACATATTGGTGATCTTGAGGTAGTGATTGGAGATGACCAGGTGGTCAAGGCAGTTGGTAGTGGGACAAAATCATTTCAGAGGAAGTCTCTACCTCCCATGTTGTTGAGAGATGTCTTATATGGTCCTGGCTTGAAGAAGAACTTGATTTCAGTTTCTACTATTGAGGAGCGAGGTTATGAGGTGTTGTTCCGTGATGGACAGGTGCTCCTATTTCCCAAGGGGTCTAGTATCACTTTGATCAAAGTGATTGGGACTCGACATGAGAAGTTGTACAAGCTCATGTTTCAACCAGCTAGTGCATTATTTCATTATACCAGAAACAATGATCTTCGTGAGCTATGGCATAGGAGGATGGACCATTTGCATCATGGAGTTCTAAGGATACTGAGGGAGATTGTGACTAGAATGCCAAAGTTCAGTACAGAGCACCAGGAGTTGTGAAAGGGTTGTGGTTTCATAAAGTACACCAAGACTGCTTTTCCAATCAGTGACAGTAGAGCAGCAGGTATACTTGATATGATTCATTATTACATATGTGGTCCTATGTCTTCTTCATGTTTGAGTGGTTGTTTATACTATGTCATATTCATTGATGAATTCTCTCAGAAGTCTTAGATTTTCTTCATGAAGACCAAAGGACAGGTCTTCAATCAGTTCCAATAGTTTAAATCTCTTATGGAGAACCAGACAGGAAGGAAAATCATAGTACCGAGGACAAACAATGGGGGTGAGTATACCTCAAAGGAGTTTAATGACTTATGTGCAGGAGAGGGAATCGAGAGCGAGTTGATTGTTCCTTACAACCTGTAGTAGAAAGGGGTTGTTGAGAGGAAGAACAGGGCCATAGTTGGGGCTGCGAGAGCCATGTTGCATGATCAAGGGCTGCCACTTTTTCTTTGGGCTAAGGCATGTTATATTGCAGTCTATCTGCAGAACATGAGTCCACACAGAGCATTGGGGGACAAGACTCCTAAGGAGGATTTCTCTGGGAAGAATCCTGATGTTGGGAACTTTAGTATTTTTGGGTGCCTTACATAGTCACATGTCCCTTCTGAGAAGAGGAAAAATCTAGAACCCATGACAAAGAAAGGGATCTTTGTTGGGTATAGTGAGACTTCAAAGGCTTTTTGCATATACATCCTTTTTCTTGAGGAAGACAATTTTGAGAAGGGATGTGATATTTGAGGAGGATGGAGACTTTAGGAAGTCATGAGGGACTGAGAGGGGTGAGAATTCATCTCTGCAAATTCAGGAGAATCACCCATAGACTTCAGTGACACAGAGTTTAGGTCCATCAACTTCAGTAATGACTGGACCACAGGTTACAAGGCCACAGACGTCAAGATCACAGGTTATTGGTCCACAGGTTTCGGGATCAAGTTCTCTAGATTCTACCTCAAGTTCACAGTCTTCAATTGATGGGGTTGAGAATGGAGAGTCCCCTCCATGGGACACTACGTCAGAGAGGAGGAAGCCCAAGTGGCTTCAGGACACTTTTAGGGAGGCACGGGGTTCAGTGGGGAATCCCAGGCAAGCTATGAGGGAGCGTAAACCTCCTGAGAGATTTTGCAGCTACATTGTGATGGTGAGCAGCATCAGGGAGTTTGATCCTTCCACTTTTGAGGATTTTATTGAAAAAAAGGTTTGGAGAGATGCCATGATGGAAGAGTATAGTTCCATCATGAAGAATGGTGTTTGGGAGATTGTTCCTAGACCTGAGTGGAAGTCAGTGGTGACTTCCAGGTGGCTCTACAAACTCAAGTATGTTGCAGATGGAAACATTGAGAAGTACAAATCTTGTTTTGTGGCTTGGAGGTTCTCACAAGTTGAGGGAGTTGACTATGATGAAACCGTCGCTCCAGTTGCTAGATATACTTCGATCAGGGAAGTGATCTCTATTGCAACAGAGATGGATTGGAAGATCCATCAAATGGATGTAAAGACCACATTTCTGAATGGTCTCATCTAGGAGGAGGTGTACATTGAGCAACCATTGAGATTTGAGGTGCATGGGAGAGAGTCTCATGTGTGCAGACTGAAGAAGGCATTGTATGGGATGAAACAAGCTCCCAAATCTTGGTATTTTAGGACTGATGCCTACTTGCAACAGTTAGGATTTGAGAAGAGTGAGGTACATCCCAACCTGTACTTCATTGTGAATGGAGAGGATCATCTCATACTCTTTGTAACATCCCCAACCACCAATAGGCCAGGGAATTCCACGCTACATGAGGGAACTCTTATTGTTCTCTCATTCAGAGAATATACTGTAACATACCCAATATTCAACTGAGCTATCCCACATAAAATTTCTCTTCAAACTGCATGCAATTAAAACATATAAATACAACACTTTTGCAGAAGCTTTACATATAAAATGTAAACAAACAATTGCATTCTGTAAATATACGATTTCGTAATGAAATAGTAGTAAACACAGACATGCAACATATACAGGGAAATAACCATAAACATACAGATAGTTATAATCACACATATGATAAACCCATACAATAAGCATGCAAATAACAATGCAGCATGTAAATTTATCACACAATTGGTACTTGTCTTGGTAAGAATGTCACCAACTGTGTGCAGGCCGTCCACAAACCTCCTAGCCTTAGACTACATTGCTCATCACTCTCAATAGTGAGTCACCCCCGAGCTGGGACTAAACTCCACCCAAGGTAAAGGGATTCTTAACCAAGCTAAAGGCTCACAGACGACAAGAAATACTCCATCTTTGGTGCCACTCAAACTAACAGCCTACAGTCTCTCATTCCCCACATGCCTATTCCACCCAAGGAACTGTGCCCCTTCTCTTATCAACAATCCTTCGGCGGCCCCACTCCCTTCCAGGGCTTCAACAACAGGTTGGACAAGAAGTCTCTGAGCCCTGTAGCTATAGTTTATCACCTTTAGGAATCAATTCCCAACAATTCTCTCACTCAGAGAATTGCTCACGGGCATGAAAACCCACCTCTTCAAATATCCCATGGCCTGACAACTCGCTTCTTCAGTCCAGCTCCCAAGCTAACCAGATACACAAACCTAAAGGATATTGATACCATTTTAGGTTCAGTCATGAAGATACCAAGGATAGTTCAATGGGTGTGTGCATGCTCATGGATGATTGACTGGATGACTCAATGATGGAAGGAATCCTCGACAAGAATCCTGGCAAAGATGCCCGCAAATGAACTAAGTCCCAAAAATATGTATGCATGTCCCCAACTTGACACTTGTCATGTTGGGAGCTACTTTGGCCCACTTGTCCGCAACTTTAGAACTTAGGATAAAATAATTATCCTTACTTTATGATTAAAGAAATATTAATATAATATTCCTTTGTGGCTTAAGGTCCCTAGCTTATCCCTTTCCTTAAATTTTAGGCCCCTCCCTTTCCCCAACTAGTGGATTTTAGTCCCCCATCTCTTTTATCGTGGTCGGTCTACGCGCAGCAATGTATTTATACTAATTATGAGACATGTACAAAAATAGATGCACTGGCCTTTAACATCTAGGCTCTCATGCCTAATCAAAACATAAGCATCCAGCTTATAATAACTGGCTCACCAGCCTATAAAACATATCATATACACATAGGCTCATTGGCCTCACAATCACGCACACTCCAGTTGCTATGCACGGTATCCAGGAATGTGCACACTTCCTCATTTTACTGCGCAGTACATGTGCGCAATATACCATAAAATGTGTATCCAAAATGATGTCATACAGCTCACCAGCTTAAGTACATTGCATTTATATTTACAATCGGGTTCGGCCTTAGGGATATTACAATTCCCTCCCTTTATTTATGCACTGTCCTCAGTGCATCATGTACCCATGTACAACAAAATTTAAAAAATATTCAAAAAAAAAGATGCGGGTATTCTGCCTGCATTGCATCCTTATGATTCCAAGTAGCACCCTTAGGACCGTACCAGGTCTATTGGACCTTTACAATACCTATGGCTCAATTCCGGATCTGTTTGATTTTCTAGTCCAGAATGAGCACTGTATTCACTTGAAAAGCGCCTTCTTGCTCCACCTGAATCACATTCCAATCAATAACATGATTAGCATCAGGTATATATTTATTTAGCAATGATATAGGGAATACATTATGAACAGACATATATGCAGGCAATGCAATCATACAAGCAACTGGACCAATCCTCTCTAGGATTTCAAACGGCCCACAATAGCGAGCTGCCAACTTTGAACAATTTCCCAACTTCAGGGAAATTTTGTTAGCCTTCACCTTCAAGAACACATGGTCTCCCACATTAAATTCCCTGTGAATTATTCCCTTATCATCTTAGCTTTTCTACTTGTCTTGGGAAACCTTTAAATTTTGTTTTATTTTTAACATTTGCTCCTCCATTTCCCTGAGCAAATCTGGCCCAATCACTTCTCTATCTACTGGGTTATCCCAACTTATTGGAGTGTTGCACTTTCTGCCATAAAATGCCTCAAATGGGCTCATCTTTAGAGATGCTTGGTATCCATTGTTGTAAGAAAAATCTACCAAGTGTAGGTAGTCTTCCCATTTTGATGGTTTATCCATCACATACATCCTCAACATATCATCGATCTCTTGATTCACCCTCTTTGTTTGTCCATCTGATTCTAGATGATAAGCTGTACTAAAATTCAAATTTGTTCTGAATCCATTAAATAACCCTTTTCAAAATTTTGGGGTAAATTTTGGATCTCTGTCAGACACAATTCTCTTTGGTATGCCATGGAATCTAGTAATTTCCTTCATATAAACATCAGAAATGTTGGCTGCCTTATGAGTGAGTTTAACTAGAATAAAATGGGCAGCCTTAGTAAGCTTATCCACCACTACCATGATAGAATCATGTTGCTTGTTTGTTCTAGGAAGTTTGGTGATGAAATCCATTGTTACAACTTCCCATTTCCACTCAGGAATGGGTAATGGTTGTAGCAAACCAGCTGGGTGTCTATGCTCAGCCTTTACCTTTTGACATTCCAAACATCTGGCAATAAAATTAGCAACCTCTTTCTTCATATCTAGCCAATAATATTGGCTCTTGACAACTGCAATGGTTTTCTAATATCCTGGGTTCCCATCATAAGGCACATTATGCATTTCTCTCAATATCAGTTTTTTCAATTCCTGAGAATTGTTACATAAATTATATTGTTGTACCTAAGAATTTCATCATTATCTAGCTTGTAATCTTCAATTTTCTGCTGCAAAAAACCTTGCGGTAATTTTGCCACTAATTCTTTGTATTGCAAATCTGATTTGGCAGCCTCTATAATTATGTCTTTCAAATCTGATTGGCACATGCTAATGGTTGTAGGATGCATTTCATTTACTCTTCTGTTGAGTGCATTGGCCACTTTGTTCTCTTTTCCCTTGATATGCTTTATATCAAAGTCATATTCATTTAGAAATTCTAACCATCTGCTTTGCCTAGCATTTAGATTTGGTTGATCAAATAAATATTTCAAACCATTGTGGTCTGTCCAGAGCTCAAACCTTTTCCCCTTAAGGTAGTGTCTCCATTTCCTCAAGGCATGCACTATGGATGCCAACTCCAAATCATGAGTGGCATAGTGTCTTTCATGCTCCTTTAACTTCCTTGATTCATAACATATAACAACCCCATTTTGAGTGAGGACTCCACCAAGTCCTTCATTACATGCATCTATGCATACAATGAAGTCTTCATTTGGGTTTGCAATCCTTAGTATTGGAGCACTCGTTAAAAATTGTTTCAAGTGTTGGAAACTCTTTTCACAATCCAATGTCCACTGAAACTTCACACCCTTTCTTTGCAAGGAAGTGATTGGGTGTGCAATCTTTGAGAATCCTTCAATGAATCTCATGTAGTATCCTGAAAGACCCATGAATGATCTCACCTCTGTCACATTCTTTGGCGCTAACCATTATCTAATGGCTTCTATCTTCTTAGAATTCACTACTATCCCTTCCTTTGAAATGATATGCCCCAAGTAATGAATTTGTTTCTGATAAATTGAGCACTTGTTCAACTTGGCATACAATTGATGCTCCCTTAATACTTGTAACACCATCCTCAAATGATGTTCATGATCCTCTACTGACTTGGAATATATAATAATGTCATCCAAAAAAAAAATGAAAAACATGTCTAAATATTCTCAGAAAACACCATTCATTAAGCACATGAAAACAGTTGGTGCATTTGATAACCCAAATGGCACCACTATGAACTCATAATGACCATACCTTGTCATGGAGGTGGTCTTCCTGATATCTTCCTCTTTAATCCTTACCTGATGGTATCCTGACCTAAGATCTATCTTTGAAAAGATCTTTGCATCCTTCAATTGATCAAAAAGATCATCAATCTTTGGCAGAGGATATTTGTTCTTTACAGTCACTTTATTCAACTATCTAAAATCAATGCACAATCTTAATGTTCCATCTTTCTTCTTCACAAACAAGATTGGGGCACCCCAAGGTGACACACTTGGGCGTATATACCCCTTCTTCATAAGTTCTTCAAGCTACATTTGCAACTCCTTCAACTCTGGTGTACTCATTCTATAAGGAGTCTTTAACACTGGTGCTGCTCCAGGCATTAAATTTATAGAGAAATCAATATCTCTCTTTGGGGGTAGTCCTGGTACCTCCTTGAACACCTCTTCAAATTCTTCCAAGACTACATGATCTTCCAAACTTGGCACCTTATCTTTAGGTGTCTCCTCCATACAAGCTACAAATATTTGACATCCTTTCCTGTAACATTTCTTCAGCTAAAATTTCTTTGATGGTTACTACCCTGGGAATTCCCTGCACTTTCCTTTGGTTCCCTTCCTCATCCAAGCAAGTAAATGCTTTGTTATGATAGTCTAAGAGAGCATGATGTTGGTCCAACCAATCCATCCCAATTAGACAATCATAGGAACCTAAAGGCAAGATGTTCAAATATGCCTTCGTGCTCAATCCATTCATGTCCATAAGATTTGACTTAACCATCTCATTAAATTTTCTTTTGGCTCCTGTAGCCAGCTGCACCAACCAAGATTTCCCATGCTTGCTTCTTGGCAATTGCAAACTTTCCACCATCCTAGGATCTATATAACTATGAATAGCTCCTGAATCAATTAAAATAGCAATGGTTTGGTTGTTGATCATACATTCTACTTCAATCATATGTGACTGATACTCTGCTTGCTTGTTATCCAGGGCTACATAGATCCTTGGTACATTTCTGCCCATGTCCTCCACTATTTCAGATTGTTGTACATTGTGGACAGTCCTCCCTTTTTCACCTCTGTGAGGACAATCTCTGAACATATGGTATCCTTTACAACCCAAACAATGAATAGGTGGTTGTCTTGGCCTTTGACCCCCTACTTCAATCGTTCTGGGTTCTCTAGGAGCTTGCTGTCCATAAGGATTATTTCTGAAGAATGGTGGCTTAGATACCTTCTTCCTCTGATCCATCTTGAACTTCTTTTTATCTTCCCAGGATTTTTGGAAAGTTGGTCTTGCTTTTTGTTGATCATATAGGCATTTAGCTCACCTTATGGCCTCTTCCAATGTCTTTGGATCATCATACTGTATTTTGTCACTAATGAGTGATGGCAATCCACTCAAATACCTTTGAATCTTAACTTTTTCATCCTTGATGAAAGAGACATACTTCAGCAGTTCTAAAAACCTTCTCTCATATTCATCAATGGTCATACTCCCAAGCTTGAGTTCAAAGAAATCTTTCATTTTCTTGTCGTAGTATCTCTTAGTCAAGTATTTCTTCTCAAAATACTTTTTAAATTCCCTCCAAGTAACACTTTTCTCTTTAATGTGTTGCACCTACACAAGTTGATCCCACCATATGGATGCCTTTCCCTTGATTTGATAGATAGAAATTCTACCTTCTGCATGAGAAGAACAACTATGCAATCGAAAATACTTTCTCATGCCTAGCAGCCATGTCTCTGCATCTTCATTCTTTTTTTTCTCACCATCAAAAGTACGAGGTTTGATTTTGTTCATTTCTCCTCACAACTCATCCACCCCAGACCTCTTGTGCTTCCTGACAGGGGATGGGCTTGAGCTGTTGTGTTCCCTCTTATTGGAATTCCTCAGGGAGTGGTGTTGATGTCTAATAACACTTGTTTCTCTTCTTTTCTCATCATGAGATCTGTGACTTCCAAATTTGCTTGAGCCACTCTCCTTATCCAATTTCTTTTCTATTATGTTCAAGCTCTGCAATAAATTCATGTTGAAGTCATCCTGCTACTCCTTGGATTTCATAATCCTTTAATTATCATCTTTATTTCTTTGGACATCCTTCTGCAAATTTTTAATGGTCTCTGCCATATTCACGTTTTCATCCCTTCTTTCTCCACGTCCATTGGAGTTTGTTTCTTCAATGCCCAAATGGACATCCATCCCTCTACTCTCATCTTGCTGACTGAAATTCCCTTGTGCCTCTTCCATTCCTATGGACTCTGCACTTATCTTTATCTGATCTAGTTGTTGTTAACTCTGCAAAATGTGCAGCCAACAAAACTTTGTAAGGCTACTATTTCAATAATTCATGAAAAAAGAACCATTTCGGTTCAATATATATCAGAAATATTTCTTCTGATTTCTTGAAAAATTGACTGCCTTGATCAATTTTTTGCGTGGATAATTATATTTCATTGTTCAATACCTTTCCAATGCCTACTCCCATGCTCAATTCCAAGTCTTGAGCACAAATTTACGACTATTTGAAAATTTTCCATTACATTTTCTGTCCATTTTTCAACTTGGCGCAACTCTGCGCTGTAATTATGCATTTTTGCATTTACTCCATTGGATATTTCGTAAGATCTCAATTGGGTTCCTTCATATACCTCTTATGGACACTTTGTCCAAGTTTCAACTCCTTCTGGGTACCGGCTGTAAGTTACAACCTATTGAAGTTCTAGGCCAATATACCATATTGTAACTGGAATGCTACAGGTACATTATTTTCCATAATAAACATCCTTAACATGCCTAGAAATTTAATTCAGTTCTGGGACTATCTTCTATGGCTCAATAGCTCTCCATTGACTGCTCCTGCACTTCAATTTGATTTTGGAGCAGAGAGTTATGGCTCTTTGAAGCCAGCTGGGTCTTATAATTTACACTTCAAACAACTTCACGCGCACATATATAAACCTGTGAACCCATATTCACCACACACAACAACAACACAAGGTAAATCATGCTTCGTGCACTTTAAAACCATTGTGTATCACTTCTATGTCGCGCCAATAACTTGCGCGCACTACTATTATGTCGCGTGCCAATATCCACCGCGCACTGTTTTTGTACTGCTCACAACTTACTCTCCATGCCGCACCATGCCAAATTTTGGTACACCCTCACCATGCACCAATACTCTGCGTGCACCATTAACTAAATGGTGACACGACAACATATACCCACATTGCATGCGTGCCTACCAAACTCCACTACACTATGCCAATACCGCGCACACCACGCGTGCCATTATTATGAATGTCCACACCATGCAGACTTCTTAAGTGTATTCACACTGTGAAATGCTAAATTTAGCGCGCGCACCCGCACACCAACATTTTTCTGTGTGGCGCTAAGAGTTAGCGCGCGCACTAGAAAACCACTATTTTTCTGCACGGTACCAAAATTTAGCGCGCGCACCCGCACACCAACATTTTTCTGCGTGGCGCTAAGAGTTAGCGCGCACACTAGAAAACCACTATTTTTCTGCATGGTACCAAAATTTAGCGCGCACACCCGCACACTAACATTTTTCCACACAACACCAAAATTTTACCTATCACAAGATTTTCACTGTGCATCATGCATTTTTAGTGCACCCACATGTGCACATTCATCTTTATGCACATCAAATCCTTGTGAACTCTGCTACAGAAATTGGGGCTCTTCCCAATTCCATGTTGTTGCTTCTGAAATTTACCATGGGCACTCTCCAACTCGAAATTGGACCACTTCGAATTCCATTCTCTATGAGATTTCACATCAATTCAACTTGTTCGGCCCATCTAGGATCAATGTTGAAAGCTGAAGCTCTGATACCAATTTCTAACATCCCCGACCACCAACAAGCCTGGGAATGCCACACTACATGAGGGAACTCTTATTGTTCTCTCACTCAGAGAATATATTGTAACATACCCAGTATTCAACTGAGCTATGCCACATAAAATTTCTCTTCAAACTGCAAGCATTTGAAACACATACATACAACACTTTTGCAGAAGCTTTACATATAAAATGTAAACAAACAATTACATTATGTAAATATACGATTTCGTACTGAAATAGTAGTAAACACATACATGCAGCATATACAGGGAAATACCCATAAACATACAGAAAGTTATAATCACACATATGATAAACCCATACAATAAGCATGTAAATAACAATGCAGCATGTAAATTTATCACACAATTGGTACTTATCTTGGTAAGAATGTCAACAACTGCGTGCAGACCGTCCACGAACCTCCCAGCCTTAGACTACACTATTCATCACTCTCAACAGTGAGTCAACCCCGAGCTGGGACTAAACTCCACACAGGGTAAAGGGATTCCTAACCAAGCTAAAGGCTCACAGATGACAGGAAAGACTTTGTCTCCGGTGCCACTCAAACTAACAGCCTATAGTCTCTCATTCCCCACATGCCTGTTCCACCCCAGGAAGTGTGCCCCTTCTCTGCTCAGCAGTCCTTCGATGGCCCCACTTCCCTTCTAGGGCTTCAACAACAGGCTGAATAGGAAGTCTCTGAGCCTTGTAGTTGTAGTTTAGCACCTTCTAGAATCAATTCCCATCAATTCTCTCACTCAGATAATTGCTCACGGGCCAGACATACCGCCTCTTCAAATATCCCATGGGCCTAACAACCCGCTTCTTCAATCCAGCTCCCAAGCTAACCAAATACACAAACCTAAAGGCTATTGATACCATTTCAGGTTCAATCATGAAGATACCAAGGATACTTCAATGGGTGTGTGCATGCTCATGGATGATTGACTGGATGACTCAATGATGGAAAGAATCCTTGGCAAAAATCCTGGCAAAGATGCCCGCAAATGAACTAAGTCCCAACAATATGTATTCATGTCCCCAACTTGACACTTGTCATGTTGGGAGCTACTTTGGCCCACTTGTCCCCAACTTTAGAACTTAGGATAAAATAATTATCCTTACTTTATGATTAAAGAAATATTAATATAATATTCCTTTGTGGCTTAAGCTCCCTAGCTTAGCCCTTTCCTTAACTTTTAGGCCCCTCCCTTTCCTTTACCATTGGATTTTAGTCCCCCATCTCTTTTATCATGGTCGGTCTACATGCAGTGATGTATTTATATTAAATATGAAACATGTACAAAATCATGTGCACTAGCCTTTAACATCTAGGCTTTCTGGACTAATCAAAACATAAGCATCCAACTTATAATAACTGGCTCACCAACCTATAAAACATATCATATACACATAGGCTCGCTGGCCTCACAATCGCGCACACTCCAGTTGTTGCGTCGGGTATCCAGGAATGTGCACACTTCCTCATTTTACTCCGCAGTACATGTGTGCACTATACCATGAAATCTGTATCCAAAATGATGTCATACAACTCACCATCTTAAGTACATTGCATTTATATTTACAATTGGGTTCGGCCTTAGGTATATTACACTCTTTCTATATGTTGATGATATTTTCATTATAGGGGCTGAGAGACTCATTACTAGCTCCAAGGAGAGCCTTGCTTCAGAGTTCGAGATGACAGATATTGGACTAATGCATTATTTTTTGGGATTGGAGGTTTTCCAGGAGCCTGGACACATCTTCCTGGGACATGGGAAGTATGCTTGTGACATTCTGAGGAGATTATAGATGGAGGATTGTAGGCCCATGACCACACCCATGATTACTAATTGAAAGAAGATTCATGCTTCTGAGTCACAGTTAGTTGATTCCCCTTTATATCGTCAGTTGATCGATTCATTGATGTATTTGGTCAACACCAGACTAGATATGTGTTTTGTTGTCAACACTCTTAGTCGGTTCATGGTGTAGTCTAGGAGAGTGCATTAGGTGGCAACAAAACATGTGCTCAGGTATCTTTGTGGTACAATGGATTATGGTCTGGACTATCTAAGAGGGGATGGAGTTCAATTGGTGGGCTATACAGATTTAGATTGGGAAGGATGTGTCAGTGACATGAAGAGTACTTATGAATGTTTTTTCTGATTGGGATCAACAATGGTGTCTTGGTTTAGTCGGAAGAAAAATTCATTGGCTTTGCGTTCTGCAAAGAATGAGTATATGGTTGCCAGTTAGGCCAGTTGTGAGGCCCTTTGGCTTCGCAATTTCTTGGTGAGATTATTTGGTGTGCAGTTGAGACCCACTATGATTTACTATGACAATCAGAGGTGTATTAAACTCTTTGAGAATCCAATTTTTCACAAAAGGTCTAAGCGCATTGAGATTCAATATCACTTCATCTGATATTATGTTCAGAGAGGAGCAGTTGAGCTACAATACATATCTACAAATGAGAAGGTTGCGCACATACTCACCAAAGCCTTGGGCAAAGGAAAGTTTGTATTCTTCAGGGACAATCTTGGAGTGGTGAGGAACACTTTCCTCGGTAAGAGGGAGTGTTAAGATAATTAAAAAGTACCTAGGCAAGTGTTTCTCATCACCTAGGCACCTAAGGGGTGAGAAAGTACCTAATGTGGACCCTAGTCATTTAATTTATGAGAGATAAATTAAAATGTGACTTTATGACTTAAGTAAAGGGGGTGAGTGAATGGACACTCAATCTCATCCACTCATCTAATCCAATCTCCATCATTGGATTACGAAACCCTTCACCTACCTTCATTGAGTCGATTAGGGTAGGAGGGCGCTCCCATTCATGGGTTGTTCATGAATTTTGAGAGAGAAAGAAAGAGAGGAGGTCGATCTTGAGAGAACGAAATTCTAAACAAAAAAGAGCATATCGACAAACAAAGGCACAACAAATGACAACTACATAGCATCAAGAACATAGAATACATGGGTGGTGGTATCCATCTTAACCTTGGACATTGATCAAACACAAGAATCAATCTCGATGAACTCATATAACTCATTAAGATCCACTTTTCTTATTCCTGTAATAAGTTACTAGTAAATACACGAGTGGTGAGATCATTGAGTATGAGGATCTAGTTAGGTTATTTGGCCTTCTTTTGAAAGATTTCCACCAAGATAATGAGGCAATCTAGATTTAACATTAAAATATCACATGAGGAACTACATGTTATTATTTATGTTAGTGTTTATCAATGATTAAAGACTTCAATTTAAATCTTAGAGGCTAGATATAGGAAGACTCTTACAATTCGAAGAGAAATTGCAACTCACTAATGTAGGATGGAATCTTACCATTTAAAAAGTTTTTGTCAAGCCTCTTGTTTAGAAAAACAAGATATAAAGTTAGATGAAATTTCTTTTACATATAAATAGTTTCACTTGGTCTTTAAAGTAATGCATAACCCAAAAACTTCATTAGTGCATAAAGTTAATGGAAAATTTAATTCTCACAAGGCCTTCACGGTTTGTACAAGTCCTAGAGTACACGTGATCTCCCCATAAAATTAACTGCTATCAAATAGTATACACATAAAAAAAATCCAAAATTAATTGATCTCTAACCGATGTTCACCTTTCAAAATGTAGAATTATAGGGATCTATTTTAATTTACAAATTTAAAGCTTCATATTAGAGCTAAACATAATAGGTTAAACATAACCTATAAGTTTTCTCATGCTCATGCTCATGCTCATGCCTTTTCTTTCATTCTCTTGTCTAGCATATTAATTAATCTTCATTGATTTCTTCTTGCTCTCATGGAACAACAAGAACATTCTTGAAACGTGATAGCTTAGCCATTGGTTGAATGAATAAATGGGGGTGTTTCCAGTGATAGAATCATAGAGGTGGTGGAGAATGGGGGTCAAATCCATGGAGCATCCAAAATTTAAGCATGATCATGAAAATTGAATGAAAGAGTAATTGGAAAAATACTCATTTGATCTGTGGTACTATACAAAAGTGGATGTCGGTGTCACCCTTTAACATAAAATAAGGAAAGACTCAGACTCAGACACCTATTCCCACTGCTTGAATATCATGTGTCGAGCTTTTGAAGTTCAACACCCAGGTTGGGTTATATGGCTGTTAGGCCACATTCTTTTGATGGTACTCATCCCTCACCTTACTATCTACTTCTCCTTCATGCAAAAATGTCGGAGTTGTACTATCATCACACTCACATCATCTGAAGATTTTCTGGTTATTGCTACCTCTGCAAGATTCTTACAAGAAGCGATGGGGTGTCCTCCTAATGGTGTCAAATTTGGTTGCTTATGGACATAGAAAGGCCTCGCAATATTGACTGCTTCTTGATTACTAAATTTATCCCACAACCCATCTGATGCCAGAATTAAAAACTCGTAATCAGATGTTATTTCAATTTTTTTGTTGTCTGGTTCAGATGTTGTCCATTGTTTCATGTGTGAATCACCTATTGCCCTAGATACAGCTAAAGATCCTTGAACTCGCCAAAATCCATGACGGAGGTCCATAATTCCATTCAAATTCTTTATCTGTTGTCGCTCTTCCTCCCTTCCAGCTCGATGATCACATGTAAGGGCTTCAACAGCACCATCTCTTCTAATAACTTCTCGACAATCCCCAACATTGGAAACCACTAAGTTACCATTTATAATCAGAGAAGTTACACAAGAAGTACCGCTACCAACATCTTGCTTCAAAAACTATGCATATGTTGTTAAGTACCCAACTCTAATAGCCTGCTCAAGAATATCCTATGTTTCATCTTCCATCCTGAGCATAGCGTCCAGAATATTCTACCCAATATTTTCGGTAGCCAAGGCTGCAACTTTCCTACCGCTATGACCATCAAAGACGCCAAAAAGGCCTTCTTGGAATCACCAAGAACATTAACAATGGCCTTGTGGGTATCCTCCATGAATTCTCACCTACCTTTTTTTGCACGAAACCGCATAATGAAAACCCTCCACATTGACCTCCATCGGCTGCTCCATGTCAACCCATGGTGCATTTAGGCCCAGTGACTGGAGCGAAACATCCAACCTCTACAGGTGTTTCCTCTTGAGCAAAGGTGAAGGGCTATTTTCGGCAGTAAAGAGGGACTTTCAGGAGCCGAAGACTAAGGAAGAATTCCCTGCTACAATGCAAGCCATGTTCACAATCCGCGGAGGTTGTTTCCGCTATTTCAATTCAATAGTGTATCTCGCTCTGAGCTTGTTCAGATGTTGTGGATTTCTATGCGATATCCACTGAGCATTTATATTGCCTTCAATAGTTCAACTCAAGTCAGATTTAGGAAACTTGCACCGTCAAACATCTCTGTACGCGAATACCACCATCCATTATTACCTGTAATACCACTTGGCACTGACTATGAGCTGGAACATGCCTAAATGGTCTAAAATTATAGAGACAATCTTCATCATGTTTCTTTGGTCAAAGTCCCTGCTCGTCACGAAGGAAACTCGTAAAGGTTTAAATTACTTATGAGTCCCTGTCGTAGGCATAGAGGGACTTCGTCACGAAGGAAACTCGTAAAAGTTTAAATTACTTATGAGTCCCTGTCGTAGGCATAGAGGGACTCTAGCAATCAATAAATCGTTGACCTGGAATTAGTTTGTGCATTGACAAGAAATATTTCACTATTGTCTATTGTTGGAACAAGGGAAGTAAAAATATCAATTTTTATATAATAAAAAGTATCATGTTTGTTAAGATCTGATTAGACAATGGATTGGAGGTCTTATTTCCGCCTTCACTATTCCTAATGTATAATATGTTTGCATTTCCAAAGTATTTGGTGGTATATGGTTTTTTTGAATCATAAATTTTGTTATGCATTCATGGAACATGGATTAATGCTAACATTAGTTCAAATGTTTCCCCTTAGCATTTTCTGCTAGGTTGAATACATTCTGCACGATATTGCTATGTCTGATTTATGCTTTATTATTGTGTGCTTCAAGAGAATAGTCCTGCCATGTTGCATCTTTTCTTAAATGATTGCAGAGGCCCACACCCTTCGATGGTCCTTACTGTCTTAATTGTTTACCTAAGAGCTTTGCCAGTGTTAAATGTTTATTGTACAGATGCCTTGCAATATAGTTTTGCTCATGGCCAGCATCCCTGCTCTTGTGCTCCATCCTTTTTCATTGTTTCGTTTGATGATTCTGGTTCTTGTTTGATTCAACTTTGCAAAGTTGAGGTCTTGCACTTGCAGTTCGAGCTCTTCGTGGTTGTTTGCTAGTTTGTTGTTCTTCAACTTTGCAAGTTGTTGGACCTATTGTTGCGGCTTGGATTTTCTTAGGTGTTGAGGTCTTCTCATCCTTTTTTGATGGGTAAGTTTCCCTGTTCTTGGTGATTTTCAATATTCTGTTCCAGACCATTTTTGTCTGTGCTCTTAGTTTCTATTCCTGGAAACAATGCGTCTTCATATGGTGGATGTCGTGTCCATAGTTTTTCTGAAAATTGCAATGCAGAGACCTTTATGAAAAGTGGTTGGGAGCTATCAGAAGATGGAACCATCGGGTGGGATGTAGACACAGTGTATGCTTCTACTCTGTGGGCCAGAAAACTACGTCTGCCTGCTTTCTTTTTGCTGAGTTAAGTTATGGTTTTATTTTTTTGCGGTCCTTCTTCTGTTTGGTTCAGTTTCCAGTGTCGTTCTATTTTATTCTCATCTAATATGGGAACTAGGGGGATTCAAGTTGAGAAGAAGAAGGTTTAATGATACATATGGGGATTGGTGCACTATTTTTCTTTTCTTTTTTATTTTTCTAGTTTTTATTTTTTGCATGTGTTTTTCTCTGTTTTGATAGAAACTGAAAGTAGCTAGCAAATAGATTCAAAATCACAGTTGAAAATATGAAAGAGGTAATAGATGTTGAGTCGTATGAAAAATATACACAGTCCATTGTACATGACAGCATTGACGTGGTTTTGCATAGGAATGGCCTTCTTAGATTGGATGCATTCTCGTATATTGTTGGGGATTTCCTTTTCGATACATTCTAGGTTCTATTGAATTTCCGGTATTCGTCGATCGAGCTACGCAGTGGATTGATAGATTATTTCTTGGCATGTTTTAAAAATGGTGATGTTGAGGCTTTGCAGTCCTATGAATACGAACTGGAATCTGATTTTCTTCAGTAGTGGCATGGAATACATGATGTGGCTACATATTTTTCAAAGATGTGGTTGTCTGCATCTTCAGTTCTTCCTACACATCAGAGGGGACTTTGGGGAGATACATTTTGTATTCAGTGGATGTCTAACTAGCTGAATATATCAGTTGGCATATGGTCATTGACAAGAAAAACAAGATATCTACTATTCAACAAAATTGCATCCGACAATCCATATTGCATCTTGGTCCATGATGTCGATGCCCTCAGTGGCCATTATGAACCACTATCCATATGCAATATATAATTTCCTCGTATCTACTTGTCCTTTTTTTGCAAATACCTTCAATCGCAATGGAAATAGATTTTGGATGGCATTGATTGCTATGGTTTACAGCTGGCAACAAATGTTGTGTCTAACTGTGGAGATAGTTTGTTTAATACAATTTGTTGTTTGGTAGCAGCTGACTTCGATGTTTAGTCCCTGCGTCTTTACACTGTACATTCCTTCTGCTACGGGATTATAGGCGGCAACGAACAAGCTTTTAGGTGCTTGCATCAACACCTTTGCCCATATCTCGTGGAAAATATGTCGGCAGTTGGAAGTTGGAAAGAATTCCTTGTGAACATGGCACTTCCATATGAAGAATGGAATATGGAGGGTTGTAGATTCTGTTTGCTATGGCTATCTATGGTATTCAGGGTGAAGATCTAGGTTTGGCCGGCCTCACCAGCTGGCACTGTCCATTCCTGGGTTATCGATTCAAATTACGATCGAATAATTCACATCCTGTCGTTGAAAACAGATACAACACATATCCATTATGAACCTTTGCTTGGAGATATCGGTAGTTCAAGGTTGAGTGTGCATGCGACCCAAACGACATCGAATTTGCATACGCGTGGAATGATTTTTAGTCAAAATGAGAGTCCTCCCGGTTGCGATATGGGTAGGCAGGGCTTGAACAAAAAAAACATGTGTAGAATTCATTTCAGTTGTGATGAGGCCATAGAGGGCTTAAACAAAAAACGTAGAGTAAGTTATCACAATTTGAAAAAAATTATTCGTCAAATTCGTCTGACTTCTGATAAGAAAATAGAGGCCTTGAACAAAAAAAGTAAAATAGTTTCTGAGACACTGGGTGAGAGTGAAATTCATCCCAATTTCCACCAGGTCATCCTGCCCTTGGGCAAGAAACATAGAGTAAGTTACCACAACTTGAAAAAGGTCATGCGCGAGAGAAAAAAATACACTGCTACACTTCCTTTTAGAGAGAAACTCACATATGACAATGTAAAGAAACTGCAAGACAGACCTACATGAAACAAATGAAAGACACTCCTTCCATTGCAGGTGAAAATTGTGAACAATTGAATTTTTCAAAAAACAATAAGTCTTTCATGCATGATTTGCAAGCAAAATACCTCCGGCTAACAGCCCACGATAAACCATTTTCCAATGAGAAAGCTTGTCTTCCATGCAAATGATCACTTGAAAATGGAAAACGGCCACAGTTTGCAACCCCTGACCAAATAAGATGTAATACACCACTAGCAGATGTAAGTGCACTTACGAAACTTGAGGAGAGACTTGTCTCTCTGCGAATTGCTTTTGCTCAAATCAGACCTTGGGGCTATAAGAGACCCTAGATGGGCTTAACAGGATCAATTATTAATGTGCCTGCTCAGCTAGATGTTGCCACAGTTCATTAACAATACAATTACAGTTGTTGTGGCTCTAAAAAGGCGCTTGCAATACAAAAATGTGTATCATACAGGAAAATTGCATGTGCATGTTGTTATGAAATCATTAAAGGAATTATGTTCCAGGGCCTTGTACAAAGAAGAGAACATTTGTATAAATGCCAACTGGAACAGTGTTCTCGTAGAAGAACATGGAAAATCTACAGAGACTCTCGAAAATCCTAGTGATTCTGATACAAGTGATGAAACAGAGACTAAAACACCTGCTGAAACATTGTTCCATGAATTCACTAATTCACAGTGCATTCGTGACTTGTAAGACAAAATTGTCGAAATTGCACCTGGCGAGGGGCAGCATCCACTTGGAATATTCAAGGACAAATTCATTGAGGAAATGAACTTTCCAACACTGCTCTATGGAGATCCAAGTGGCACTGATATTACAAAATGATCCAGTTATCATAAAATAGTCCGATGGGAGCTACTACATTCAAGCGGTTACTTCTCCTGTCACATAACAAATTTTTTTTCAAAACAATGTGCATAATAATAGAGCAAGTTTTGTCCTGCACGTGGGTCCGAATAAGAAAAGGCAAGTTACAAGGAAGAAATTTTTTGGCCAAGGCTATGAAGTACAAAGTAAACCTAGAAAAAATTATGAAATCTGATATTGGATACATAGATTTCAAGAACATCTGCACCTCTCCTGACTATTTGCAAAAAAAAAAAAAAAAACAATTGCAATGATCCAGCAATTGGGGCCGCCAACATTTTTCATCACATTTACAAGTGCAGAGCATTGCTGGGATACATTGGTGGTTGTTGTTTCTGACCTGCATAGTAACAGGAAACGTAAAAAAAAAATCAATACACTGGAAAATAACGACATTGACTACCTCATAAGAAAAGACCCGGTGACATGTACTCGATACTATAGACATAGACTAAATTCTTTGAGACAATTGATATGCCATGATGAAATGTTTTTTGGAAAAATATCGGACTACTTTTTTGTGACTGAATTCCAAAATAGGGGAAATGAGCATGACCACGCACTGTTGTGGATAGAGGGTGCACCAGTCTATGGAGTCTATAAGAATTCAGAGATCGAACAATTTGTGGATAAATACATAACATGCAATACAGATCATTTGGAACCATACCTTGCGAAAGTCCATAGACATTACCATACAAGAAGTTGTAGAAAACGAAAAAGATCTCATTGCAGATACAATTTCCTCGTTCTGCCAATGAGAGCTACAAGAATCATAGAGCCAATTAGTTTAGAGGACAGTGTTGTTGCTGAGAAATCTAAATCCTTGTTCGCATTTCTAGAACAAGGAGGATTTGATGAAATGATGAGCTTTGATGCCTTCTTGACACAGGTAAATCTATCATAAGACGAGTACATCCAAGCCATACAAATAACTCTTAGGCAACCAACACTTTTCCTTAAACGAAAACTGACGCATATCTGGAACAACAGTTTCTCCAAGGACATGCCAGCTATGTGGAAAGAAAACACAGATGCATGGTACGTGCTGAATTCATATGCTGCAACATCCTATTGTACCTCATATATGATGAAGATTGACAAATCTATGACATCTGCATTTAGAAAAATACCCAAAGAACACGAAAGAAGTCATATGGATGCCATACAAATGATACACACCCTTGGAAATATATTGCTTAATCTTCAACAAATGTTTGCTCAGCAAGCAGTTCACATTGCCCTTTCTTTTCCCCTCACTTGTAGTTCAAGAAAATGTGTCTTCATAAACACATCTCCACTTGAAAAACGCACATTTATGCTTAAACCACTGGTTTTTCTGCAACAAGAGCCTGACAATTCAGAGGACGCCATATGTCACTCTATTATTGATTATTACATCCAGTTTCCATATCCTATTAAGCATATCTTCTTAGCAGAATTCATATCGCATTACATAAAAAATAGGACACCCATATCAAAAAGAAAAAAACCCTCTGTTATACGGTTTGTCAAATACAATAAACATTGTGAATATGAAAACTATTGTAGAGAAAAATTACCACTGTATGTTCCATTCCATGAAAATGAAGAGACATTAATACATAACTTCTCTACATGGGAGGTTGCGTATGTTGCCTTTGAGACTATAGTGCATATCAATGAAGCTAGATTTACCGACAATGTTAATCCAACATGGGGCGATCTAGAAGTTGCACTTAATGACCTAGAAAACCGTGGTGATCATGATGAGACATTCAGAAACCCAAAAACAACCAGAACTCCTTCCGAGTCCTATGACTTACAAGCAGATTTTTCTCGTCCTCTAGTGGCTGAAAGTGAAAAACGTATCAACCTTGGTTTTCAAGTTACAAAACATCCTTTCCTGATTGAAAATAATGAATACCATAGAATAAGACGTCTGTTGAATCACGATCAACAAACAATTGTAAAGGACATTGCCCTTAAAAAACGGTTGAACATGAACAGTTATGTGCACGTGTTCCTTACAGGTGGAGCAGGAACAAGCAAGACATTCACAGCTAAAGCATTGTTCCAAATGCTTATATGAATCTATGATTCAAATAATTGCTCTAATCCTATGAAACCAAAGGGCCTAATAGTTTCATACACAGGAAAAGTTGCATACAATGTTGGTGGAACAACATTCCACTCTGCATTTTTAATGCCTTTTAACAAGACATAGTTCTTCCACTTAGCAAGGAAATGTTGGATACATTATCTAAGCTTTATGAGGAACTCCAACTTGTCTTTATAGATGAAGCATCTTTGATTGGCAGTCGCTTCTTGTATTCCATTGACAGCTGGCTAAGAAGCATAAAACATGTGCAGACCAAATACTTTGGAAACATTGACATGATTTTTTGTGGTGATCTTTACCAGGCACAACCCATCCAAGATTCTTTGATATTTGAACAACCTATCATTAACATGGAAATAGTGACCCATGACTTCTGGAGAGACAATATTAAATTCTTTGAGTTGCATACTACAATGCGCTAGACAGACGAAACATTCATTGCAATTCTAAATAGAATGTGCACAAAAAGCCAAACATATGATGACTTGACCTATATCAATTTGAGGTGCTTACGACCTACACCAACAGATCCAACGTTCCCTTACCTGTTCTACAGAAATAAGGATGTTGCAAAGCATAATAGCCACATGTTGTCACTCATGCCTGGCGATAATATCATCATCAATTCTATCGACTTGGAAGAAGACAACCATGGAAATGTCCCACTTCATGAACATTCAGTCACTTTACCTTTGCACCTTACACTGAAATTAGAAATGCTAGTTGAAATATATGCATGTAACTATGATTCGCAGGATGGATTGGTGAATGGTGTAGATGGAATACTGAAAGGCTACACGAAGACAGAAAAAGTAGATGTCCTTTGGATTAAGTTCCATGAACCGCATATAGGAAAGCGACAAGAAAGCAAGTTGTCTTATCTATATAATTCAAACACTGCAAGCGATTGGACTCCTATTTTGCGAATATCAAAGCTAGTATCGACATCAGCAAAGACAGGTCGACTGAAGATTCACAAACAGTTTCCGATTAAACTTGCATGTGCATGCACAGTCCACAAATCACAAGGCCTAACACTTGATAATGTTTCATTTCAGCCTGCTAGAATTCGGATACATGGACTTGTATACACAGCATTGTCCTGTGTCAGAAGCATAGACTCCTTGTATTTACTAATCCCTCTGACAAAAGATAACTTCAGAGTGAAACAAAAAGTTGATACTGAGATGGAACGACTGAGGACCACCGGAAAATGGAAACTGCATTATGATTACCAATCCATACAAACAAATTCATCTGTATCAATACTATCACTTAACACACACAACTTAAATGCACACATGGATGATATACTGAATGACTATGATTTAATGCAATCTGATATTTTGTGCTTGCAGGAAACACACATGGAATTATGCATGCAGAACAAACAATTCCCAAATCACAATAACATATCAAGTTATATTACACATGGGGTGATGAAACTAGTGAAAAAACATGTACCAATTTTGGACCACATACATATCGAAGAAAAGAATGTTGAACTGGTGCTTGCCAAAAAAATTTCCCATGGAACAAAAGTTGCAATACTAAATCTGTACGTTGCTCCCCATGCAACATTCTCCAACATAGTAAATGTTATTTCCAATGCACTGAACCATTTCCATGTGAACGGATCCATTGTACTTGTAGGAGACTTCAATATTGACATGCTACAAAATATTGGGAGAACAAAAGAATTGCAAAATTGCATGTGCAAATACAGTCTGCGGTTTCTTTTGAACAACACAACCCATATGCAAAATGCACTTATTGACCATGTCTGGTCCAATGTGCCCATTTCTCAATACAATATGTTTCTCTTAAACACATATTGTTCTGATCATGATACAATTGGTATTGCACTTGAATTATGACATATACATCAAACTTATTGCAAACTCATATTTCTATGTTTCAAAGCATATTTGTATCCCTGATTTCTACACATAGCGTTCTGGTGAGCATACAGACAATCTTCTACTCTAATTATAAAATATACATTGTGTAAAAAAAGAAAATATAAGGTACATCCTCAAAAAAACTATTTGTGACTCTATTCATCTTATTCAATTTTTTTTTTGTATATATGTACATAGTAGTTGCCTTTTTCTTTACATCTGAGCTTATGTTCATATCCCTTTTGTTTTATACTTTTGTTGATAAAAACAGAAAGCAAAACTAGAAGGCGCAAAGAACTCCTACCCAGAGATGTACACGAATCAATGCAAAGGTGCATTCTTTTTCTGCCTCTGTTCCATAGTAAATAGTTTTTCCTTTACTTTCTCTGAATTTTTCAAACTTGTTTGCAGGTTTTTGTTTTTTTTCCTTGTGCCGAGAAGCCACTGCGTTGTACGTCTGCCATCCAGTAGAAATGCAATGTTGAGACAGCCAACCCGCAATTCCAGTTATCAATATGTATATCGCCATACTATAATTGTTATTTGCAGGACACAGAACATTAGAGGCATAGTGTGCAGCTCGCAAGTGCGCAATCCAAATAAGCGGCTAAGTATGGAATAAGGGATCTATGCATCATAAGCCATTTGTAGGGCACCGAACAATAGACACCTGTTTCTAACCCCGCCAACCCGACAACGCGTGATTCAAAAACTATACATGCTCTATAAATTCTCAGCCACCCAGCAAGTCCACTTATCAAATTGTATATCGCGAAACTATATGTGCTATTTGTAAAACACAGAACAATAGAGGCCTATTTTTTGACCCCTCCCATCTGAGAACCCGCAAGTATGGAATGCAATATCGATACACAATCTATAAAATCTCATGTCCATACTTTATAAAGGCACATATTTACTTTTGCCTCATTTCTACACACATTGATCTGGTAATCATAGACTTGGTGTTGCACATGAATTAGGAAATGTGCAGTGAGAGTCGGACGGAGCCCTTTGCTTTGCTTAGGCAATTTTGAACCCGCCAGTGCGAGAACCCAATTTCTATATGGCGAAAATCGGCCTAATGTACAACCCGCAAATATGTATTTCTCGTTTGTGGGAGCCGACCAGCCCTGGAGTAGAATGTTGAGCTAGTCACCTTGCAAATTTGCTTCTCAATTTATTATCATAATATATTTGCAAGGCACGAAACAATATAGCATCATTTTTTACCCTGCTAGCCCGATAACCCGCAATCCAGAAACTGTAGATGGTCTATCAAATGTCCGCCAGCCCGCAAGTCTACTTCTCAATTTTTGTATTGTGGAACTTTGTGTGCTACTTGTAGAACACCAAACAATAGAGGCCTTCTTTTGAACCCACCCGCCCAAGAACCGCGATGCCGAACCATGAACTTTTAGACTTGGCCATTCCTTCCTTGCTTGATCTTCCCCGTGGCCGTTACCTTCGCACGTGTGCGTGATAAAAAAATATTGTTTATATATGTGTGTGTGTGTGTGTGTGTGTGTGTGTGTGTGTGTGTGTGTCTTCTTTCTAAAACTTTAATGCTAACAGGTCATCGTACAACTACCATCTAAGCTGTCATTAATGCGTGCAAGGCTCGAGAATTTTTGTCATTAATGAAATTTTTGCGAAGCATTTTCTTCTCCCTTACCAGTTTTAATTTCAAATGCCATGGAATGTCATTCACACGCCACCAGCTTGCCTCATTCACGAAACCTCCAATTTCTTCCCAGTCTTAATTTCAAATACCATGCAATGTCATTTGTGCGCCGCCAGCTTGGTTTGTTCACGAAACCTCCTATCCTTAAATGTTGTTGGTCGTAACCCTCACCTTTGCACTTCTAATTTTGCAATAACTACGTTTTACTTCTAACAGGTCACCATACAACACGCATAGATATTGTCATTAATGAGGAGATTTTCCATTCACACGCATTGAAGCAATGTTTATGAGGTGTTATATTGTCCCCTCCATTTCTTCATTTCAAATAGCGTCTGGAGCCAGCCAACCTTTTGATAAACTACTGGCAGCAGTTGCACAACAGTTTTATAGAGACATAGTGAACATCTTCCTCGAGAGCTTCCCGTGCAGAAGAACGTAAAAATAATTGTAGGGGAGGCAGAGCAGCCTAAAATTTACTATCAAAACATGGATCTTGACGTAGATCTAGAAAGCATATTTTGCAACCTTGATCAGCCCGCACACGTTGTTAGGATATTTAGACACTTAGGAGTTACTAAGATCTACTTGGTCTATTGTTTTGTTAGGTAAAAGTGTGTTTTTTAGTGTGTTTCTTTAGTATGCATTAGTATGCATTTGTAGTTAGGAAATTCAACGGTCATGATATGTTCCCGACATAGAGTGATCCGACGGTTCATACTCTCCTCAATCTTAATGGCCATTGATTCATGGATTAACACTCGATTGGTCCATGATCTCTATTTAAATAGAATGGAAGGTCATTTTCCAATGATCGATTGTGAGAAACTCTCTTGTAAAATCTCTTTGTAATCTTTTTCTTTGCATTAATAAACTGCTCCAAGTGGTCGCGCTGGCTAGGGCCGTGGATGTTTCCCCGTAGGGGTTTTACCACGTGAAAACATTGGTGTGTTGATCTTTGATCTATTTATGTGAGTGGTTACTGAAGGTGGTTGTCCTCTGTTGGAATACCTATGTTGTCGAACTTGGTATCAGAGCCTGTTTGAAGATCCGCTCCTATTGTAGATAGAGATCGTGAAGCTGAGTTGCTTCATATCCATTTTATGTCTCTTACATAAATTTTTGGGCTGAGAAGACTGTTCCATTGCATCCAGAGCACTCATTTCATTCAGGAACACTTTTCGTTTCACTTGAAAAGGTTTTTGTTTACCCAAGATATGAACATTACAGTCAGATCCGGAGGTATAAAGTTTGAATAAGCATTTTTTAAATTTTTTGCAGAGAAGTTTTTTGGGCTTTATCTCGGTTTTTTATTTTTTATTTTCGGGTTGCTACTCTTTTAGATCTGTGTATTCTCTTTTCCCCACACCCTGTGTGATCTCGGAAAATAAAAAACAGATAGGAAAAGGTGCATCTTCCGGGTAAGCTAACCGAGATCAAACCCTTGTTTTCATCGAGAAGCAAAATTTTTTTTCTTGTGTGAAAAGAGTTTTTTTTTAGCACACTCTCCAAGGCCGTCTTCCACAACAATAACAACACCCCCAATCCTCCTTATGAACATTACAATATGTTTTTCTAGACCATTTGGTTAGAAGTTGCCTTATTAAATAAGAGGTCTTGAGTTCAAGTCTCTCTTTTGTTACCTTTTTTGAAAAAGTTATGCAAAAATTGTAAAGTGTATTTCACTTCAAGTATAAAAGTGAATCACTATAAGTAGCTTTAATATTTTGTTTTAGAGTTATTTTGCTTGCAACATTTTTGTTATAAGGTAACTTCATTGTAAAAGTGATCCCCACTTCTCTTTATAAAAGTGGGTCACTTCATAAAGCAACTTATACTATCGCGTGGTCATTTAGTTACCGTTTATGCCTTTTTTAAAAAGGGCATAACTCTCACATCGAAAGTCCATTTTCAATGCTGTTTTTTTTAAAACAACATAACTTTTCAAGTTCTTTCCATCCAAATCATTAGTTTCAGTTTTTAAATCCACATTATCTTCATATTTAATATGGATTCTACAAGTACTGTCTTGCTTACCAGCAACAACTACTTCCAATGGAAATCTCATATGGAAGATTTATTAAGAAGTAAAGGCTTGTACCAGATTACCTTGGGAAAGGAAAAAGCACCCACTGATGCTGATAAGAAATCCAAGTGGGATAATAGGAATGACGAAGCACGTGGACTAAACAGAATTTCCATCTCTCATGATTTAAGGTACCACATTCAAGACATTGATGACCCCGAAGAAGCTTGGGAAAAGATTGAATCTGTGTTTGGTAAAATCAATATTATTCGAGCACAACAGTTAAAAACTCAAATACTAACCTTGATTCCAAGTTATTTTTCTTGCCTTTGAGACTATCTATCTAGGTTTAAAACACTCGGAATTTTATGTGAAGAATGTAAGATAAAGATGGAAGAAGAGCGTTGCATCTATCTTATTCTTTCTAAGATAGGTAGTGCATATTTTGTGTTTGTATATACCTTTTATGCCATGAGAGAAACTCTAGGGGAAGAAGCTTATGAAAAACCCACTCTTGAGTCCTTTTGTGCTTCTTTGATTCAAGAGGAAGATAAGCTTGTAAAATTTGGAGTGATCAACACTGCAGGTCCCTCCAACAAAACCTTAGTTTCCCAGCAGAAAGATAAACTCAAGTATCCCAAGAAGCAACATCCTTGCTACAACAAAAAACAACATAAGGCTCTCAAACCTGCTCAGACAACTTCAACTCCTACTGGCGACAAAGGAGCGAAATATAAAAGTAAGAATACTTACAGACATTGCAACTTTTGTGATAAAGATTGTCATGATGAGTCCAAATGTTTCAAGAAGATGGCATCTTTAGAAGCAGTGATGAAGAAGCACAACATCAGTATTGATTCTACTTCTTCTTCTCACGGACATGCACTTTATGCTTCTGGTTTCTCCTTCAATGCAAATTCTACTTCTACTACTTCTTCCTCTAATGAGTGGCTTATTGATTCAGGAGCATCTTATCATATTGTTATCCACAATTTTGGTCATCATGATGATGTTATGATGATGGAAAATCAAGCTCTTCACTAAGAACGCTTTCCTGAGAAAAGTTACATTTGTCTGCTTCCAGAAATCATACTTTTAAGGGATGTTCGCAGGCTACATATATAGCTGCCTGTGAGAATGTCTGATTCTCGCAGGCTGCATTAAGCTAGAGTGCGAACAGTTCGCACTGTACCTAATAGTCAGGGTGAGAACATCATCTAAAGGAGAAAAAAAGGATAAATCTCGAACCTTCTAGAAAGGAATCTTCCAGAAGCATGAGTTGGCTTGCGAATGGTTATCTAAGAACTAGTTTTCCTGATATCTTGGGATCATTTCCTATCCAAGTAACTAATCTATCCTTTCCTATATATTGAAGGGGTTGCTCATGGAAAAGGTTAGAAGCAAACGAGCAAGAGATTGATTGGATAATTATTGAAAGACTGTATGAAGGACTGATGCTACAGCAGCTAGAGACAACATCAAGGTCATCAAAAGTGGTTGATTTTCTTCATGCATGAGCAAGTGTGTGTGTCAGAGCTAGGAGCCATCGAAAGGAGATCTACAACATCAAGGCTTAGGTTGTAAGTTTCACTTTCAATTAATTCAATACAGTAATATGTCCCTTTCCCATAAAGACGATGTCACTTTATTACATAACTCCTTGATCATATGTATAGACTAGCTATTGAATATATTGATTTGCTTTCACTTCGATTGGTTTGTACTGTTGTGATCTGAATGGCACAAGAGCATTGGAGCAAAGCTTGGAACAACAGAGACTTAGGAAAGCGTTCATAAGGTATGATCATGATCCTCGCCTCTTAGTTCATTCAATAGTCTAGATCTAGGGAAAGTGTATTATTCTGTCCTGTTTTGTTCTAGATCCAGGTGGATCTAGGGAGATCGGTTTGTGTCTGCACTTACGGATTAATCCTGAAACAAAATTGGCGACTCCACTGGGGAGATCCCTTTGTCTTTATGGTTTTTTGAATTTTCTGTGGCCATTTTCTCTATTTCTATTATTCTCCTGTTTTTTCAGTCTCTGAGTCCTTAGGACACCCTGAGACACCTTCTGGGTTTATAAGCCTGTTGAATTTTACTTGCATTTTCAAAAAAATTCTTATCTTTAGGAGTTCTCGCACTGTGTCCATTGACAGTCTGCAAGAATCAGTCAGGTTTGCATCCTGCATATAGGGTCCAGTGAGAACACCTCGCACCTTGCTTTAAGGTGGCCTGCGAGAATCCTATCTTCTTGCACTGTGTAACACTGCTTGCCTGCGAGCAAGATTTTTGAAAATTTTGAAATTGATTTTTGATTTTTTCAACTGCTCAGATCTGTTGAATTACATCTTTTTGGATTATTGGATCATTGATTTGGTTGTCTCTTGCATTAGTTTTCTTGCTTGAATAGATTTAGGGTTTCTAGGTCTTTCTTGGGTAAAATGATATGGTAAAATATGTTATGGATTCATTTTTATTACTTTTTTACTATGTCAAAAGTGGATTTTTTATATTTATTCATTATGTAACCCTAATTACTAATATGAAAATGAGTAAAGTGAATTGCAGGTACGAAGCATGAAGGGTCATGGACAATTTTTCTATGGTGTGGTATATTTTTGGATTGTTTTCTATGGTTTTGACTTAAAACATCGAGCGCCTTTTATTTGTTCTTGCGCTTGTGAAAAATATAAGAACGTGATCGAGCATCGTTTTATCTCTTTTCCGGGCTCGTTGTGGTTATACGAAAAAGGAACCCCCCTGGAGTTATCTTTAAGCTCTTTTCAGACTCTCTAAATAGGAAAAGATTGCCGAGCGACCTTGCTATTTTCACGCTCGATAAAGTATTTGAAGTATGCATCCTTCGAGCGATAGTTTAACCCTTTTTCGGTCTCGTTGGACTATTGTACGAAAAAGGAACTGAGAGAGTTCTCTTTTAAGTGTTTTTTCAAACTCTATAATCTTGAAAAACCTTTGAGTTTTCTTTCTTTGGACTCATAAAACGAACATTGAAAGGCCCATATGGGACATGAGTTTTCTTTAAGCGTTTTTTAGACTCTCAAAACATGAAAAACCCCCGAGTTTTCTATCCTTGGACTTGTTAAACAAACATCGACAGACCTGTAATGGGACCGAACCACTCCTTCCTAGGGATCGTTAAAAGTACTCCGAGGGACTCATCCGAAGGATGAGCTTATATCAACAAGCATATGTGATCCTCTTCAAGCTTGCATAAAAATAAAGAGGTACTTGCCAGAAATGGTGGGGGAAAATTTGGGAAAGGGATATGTTTCATCTTTGTATTAA